>JAKUCV010006471.1:2157-100089 GCA_028386065.3 Turnera subulata
GGACGATGACATATTCCGAGGCATAGAGAATCAGTACTGATCTTGTCGTTCGGGTAGCAATGATGTGTTGCTAGACGCCGCTCTTTGCTTATAATTGTAAAATGAGAATTTTACAATTATTGCCGGACGTTACAAGTGCCTACAGGGTCACACACATAGAACCGTTGATTCGAGCAGGTGGTTGAACCGTGGTTGGACCATGGTTGGACCGGGTGTGGTTGGACCATGGTTGGACCGGGTGTGGTTGGACCGTGTCGTTTTGGGCTGGTTGGTTCACTTATTGTCTGCATAATTGTGCCTCTTTAGGTGCTGTGCATGCTGACAAGGATTAGTGGAACATTATTATGTTAAGACATATAATGGTAGGCAATGGGGCCAAGGTGTTGGCCATTCACCTCCACTAATGAACCTTTAGGTGTGAGTGATTGAGATCAGATTTTTCTCTTCCACTCTCTCTCTCACGTTTTGGGTTCTGAAAAATTTTTCAGAGCTAACACACAGCCCTTCCACCTCTCTTCTTCTTTGCGAAAGAAGGAAGAGCAAAACACCACAACTATACAAGCTCCCGTTTTCTGCTGCTAGCACCCAGTCCGGGAGTGCTCGGAAGTTGGATCGTGAGACGACTCCACCTTGGTCACGGTTCGTGTGGATACCGTAGAGGAGCCAGGCTGTTGTCTAGCTCTTGCTGATTCGTTACAGCTATTAGGTGAAAGATCCTAATCTTCCAGGTATGTAAAAATTGTTATACGGTTTATGCATGCTTCACTTGGTTCTTGGTTGGTTTCCCTTGCTTCCGCTGCTTGTTGTGCATATTATGAATGTCATAATAGCTCTAGGGAAACTTACAAGCAGCTCCACGGTCTCGCGATCGGGAGCGTCTCCTTTGGACGGGGCTACTGGTGGAGATCCGGTGGCGGCCAGTGTTGGAGTCGCTGTCGACGTCGGACTCCATGCCCTCCGGTGGCACACCCATGGCCGCGGCAACCGGAGTGCTGGTGACAGGAGGCGGCACGCGCGCTGGAGGCGCGGCGCGTGGGGGCTCGGTCGTCTTCAAGCTCGGTTTGCTGATGCTTGGGTGTTGCTGATCGAGCTCGGCGGAGAGGTCCGATCGCGAGGCTTCACACGGGGAGGGATCTACCTCCTCATGCCATGCTTGGCCTCGCCGGAGGAGACCCGGTCTTGATCGGGAAATGGTTTTCTTTGTGTTTCTTCTGGTGTTTGGTACTATAGCAGTCAGAGTTGAGAGCGTTTTTTCTTACTATTCCTAAAACTTGCAGGCTTACTTTGCGTAAGATTTCTGATGACTCATAAAAATGTTAGGCGGCAATCGTTTCACACCTCGACCTGATGCGTGTTTGTGTTCAAAAATTCAGCTCAAGAAAAAAAAATTTGGTGAAAATTAATGGCTCAAGTGGCATAAAGCAACTCAACTCAACTATATTGGTTGTGAGACCCTCAAAGGTGATGCTGTTTGTGGAAAGTATTTACATTTGAAGGATTGAGAATCATCATTTTTGCAAAATACTTCAAAAGAGTTACGGATGGAGTTTTCTCAAAATCGTCATTTATATAATTTTTAATAGTGGAGATTCTTTTTTTAAATTGTTTTTCTCATCTAACCATATTTTATCTATCTATCTATTAGATTTGATATTTCTTTATCACATATTAAATTTTATCCTCTTCCCTCATAGTAATTGGCCAACCATAACCGTCTTATGAAATTTTACTATATAAGTTTTACTTTTTCACTTTTACAGTCCTTTTGTTCATCTACGTTTTTTGCTTTCTTTTTTTTTTTATTTTGCTATAGTCACCCAGCACTTATTTTCCTTCTTCCCTATCTTTTATAGGTTTATTATAAAGATAATTTTACCAAGTATTTTTTTTTCTTTCTTCGCTATCTTTATTTTTTTAACATAAAGATAATTTATGTTGTAATTACCTACATTTCATAATTGAGTTATAATTTATATATCTAAAACCATCTACCTTTTTTATTATTTCCCACTGTACTAGGATTTCCTTTTCATTTCCTATATTCATTTGTCTTCTATCTTGTATCTTTCTATGTTTTCCTATTTTCTTATCACTTTATTCCTCCAAAGGTGCAACCCTATTAATTTACGCTATCTTCTCTTACATTTACTAACCTAACTTTGTTCCAATCTTTGAAAGTGCAACCCTTTCTGTTATATTTGAAGTTTCTATTACTTTACCCTCTTGCCACTTTACAAGTGACTTTACCTTCTACCAACCTTCCTTTGTTCCTCTTTGAACAAGCAACCCTATCGGTTATATCTCCAGTCTAACTTTATTCCCTACCATTCCACCAACCTTTCTTTTTTGTTCCTCCTTAAACAAGCAACCCTATCTGTTATCTCTTCTAACTTTATTCCCTAACATTCCACCAACCTTTCTTGGTTTCTCTTTGAGCTCTATCTGTTATATTTTAAATTCATCATTCTTTTTGCAACTAACTTTATTCCCTATGTTAGCAGTAGATAACCCTTATCATGTATCCTAGGTTAATCGATATCTTGTAAACCAGACTTATCAGGTTACACTCTATGATATATTGGAGTCCTTTTATATGTGTACTACTACACTATGTAACACACGATAAACAGTATTAAATAGAGCTCATGGCTAGGCAGTTAGCATGCCAAGATTTCAAGCACAACACGTACCTAACTGGTATTCTCACATGGTAGCGGAGCTAATTGCTTAACCGCAAAACTCCAAAAACAAAATCTCTATTTTGATTCCTATTTTCTTGTTGTGTACAGATGGCAATGGATCCACCTTCAACTGGTTCTAACAACTCTGGTATTGGTTCTCAAATCAACCCTCCTACTGTTGTTATTGCAGCAACCCCTCAACCTACCATTGTTGTGGAGCCCCTCACCAATTCTCATCAATCCGTTTCGATTCAATTATCCCATCATAATTATGTTTTTTAGAGGACTCAAATGGAGCCATATCTCGCCGGCCAAGGTGTGCTTGACTATGTTACAGGGGCTTTTCCTTGTCCTGCCTCCACTCGTCTTGATGCTACAAGTGCTCCTCAACCCAATCCCGATTATGGGCGCTGGATCCAATAGGATCAAGCAATTCTGAGTAGTATTAACTCCTCCTTGGCTGTAGAGGTCCTCCCTACTATTGTTGGGAAGCGCACATCTAAAGAAGCATGGGATGCTTTGAAAAATTCTCTTGCTTCTTCTAATCAAGCTCGTCGGATGGCCATTCATTCCGCTTTACAGCAGATTTCTCAATTGCCAGATGAACAAGTCATGCAATATCTCAATAGGGCCAAACGTTTGTCCGACGAACTTGCTGCAAGTGGACAAGCAATGACCCCAACTGATTTTCAGATAAGTTTAATTTGTGGCTTGCAGTCTGATCTCAAAACTTTTACAACTACTGTAACTGCCAGGCCAGAACCACTTTCTTTTGCAGAGTTGCAGGGTGCTTTCATGAGCTATGAGTTTCTTCATGCTGATTCTCTCAAGTCCCTTACCATTGATTCCACTGCCTCATCTGACAAGGCAAACGAATAATCCGTGCCTGCACCCTCGGCTCATATTGTCCAGAAGTAGGTTTTTCCCAAATCTTCCCATGGTGGACGTGGTCGTCGTGGCAGGGGAGGACGTGGTGGCCGAGGCTGCTACAATCAATATTATGACAACCGTTCCTATCGTCCTCAGGATTCTAATCAACCCAGGTGCCAGATTTGTAACAAATGGGGTCATGTTGCACAAAATTACTATCAGAGAAATTCCATAGCTACTGTCAATATTGTCTCTCAGTCCTATGCCCCTTATTCTCCTAATCATTGGTTCCCTGACACGGGAGCTAGTCATCATGTTACTCCGGACCAGTATAATCTTCAACAATATAGTGACTACCCGGTCATGATATGGTTCAGGTTGGTAATGGACAAGAACTTTCCATCGCAGGTGTAGGTAACTCTTCTTTTTCCATTCCCACTCGTCCTTTACATTTTAAAAATATACTTCATGTACCTCACAACACCAAGTCACTTCTCTATGTTCAACAATTCGCAAAAGATAATGCAGTGTTCTTTCAATTTCACCTTGACTTCTTTTTTGTAAAGGACCGAGCCAGCAAACAAACTCTCCTTACCGGCCGGAGTGACCATGGACTTTACACCTTCAATTTCTGTCCTTCTGTTGGTAGATGTCAAGCGCTTTCAGTTTCTTGGGTTAAAGAGGCAACTTGGCATCGGCGACTTGGGCACACACACCATCAAGTTCAAAAGACAATCTTTTCCGTTTTTATATTCCTATTGAGTCAGTTTTTGGTTCCAATTCGTGTCTGTCATGTCCTTTGGGAAAATTAGCTAAGAGTCATTTGTCTTTTTCTCAAACTCGTTCAAAGAAACCTTTGAAATTGACCTTTATAGGTGGGGTCCAGCCCCGTATTCTAGTATTGATATGTCTCGTTTTTATGTTATATTTTTAGATGATTTCAGCAAGTACTTATGGATTTATTGCATTCAAAGGAAATCAGAGGTTTATGCTATTTTCTGCAAGTTTGAGGCTCAAGTTGAGCGCTTCTTTGACATTAAAATCATCAGCGTTCAAAGTGATTGGGGGGAGAATATCGTCCCTTGCATAAATGGTTTCAAGAATGTGGTATTACCCTCAGGGTTCAATGCCCACACACACATGAGCAACAAGGCTCAATAGAGTGCCGACATCAGCATATTGTCGAAATCGGTTTGACCCTAATGGCTGTTAGAACAATAGCCCTACGCTAGAGGGGGGTGAATAGCGTTTATCGGATTAAAACGAAATAAGCAGGAAATAAATGCGGAATTAAAAAGATTGAAGGACACAAGCAATTTATCCTGGTTCACACACAGACTACTTGTGTGGCTAATCCAGTCCTTCAAGAGACTCTCTTGAAGATTCCACTATCTACGTTAAGCTTATGGGTGCTTAACAAACCGTTTACAACCTAGGAATTCTAATCACAAGAATCATAAACCTGAGAGTTCAAGTCACATGAACCTCAACACTCTTGCTTGAAGATACCTCACTTCAAGCCTTCTCACACAAGAAGATATACCCTCTTCCTATGAATCTCAACAAGGGAACTAACCTCCCTTAAGGTGTATGAATACACAATTCAATCACTCAAACAAATAACTCTCTCAAAGAGCAGATATGAGTTACAGAATTTAAGCTCTAAAAGGCAACTCTCAAATCCTCAATAGGATATTGGCTCAATTAAAATTTGGATGAATGTATCAAATGAATGCTTGAATGTAGAGAGTTGATTAGTTAGTAATCAGACCTGAAAATGCTCAATTTGTAGCTCTGAAAAGTTATGGAGCCGTTTGAAATGCACTCAAGAAAACAGCTTTAAACAAGACATAGTGGGTGCTGAAAAGTTGTCAGAATAACGGTCATAACATCGATGTTTAAAGTCTCAACATCGATGTTTTGTCTAGTAAATTTGAATTATTGGACTAACGGTAACTAAAACATCGATGTTTACCAACCCAACATCGATGTTATTTTGATTCTGTGAAAAATCCTTTAAAGCGTCATTAGAAGAACATCGATGTTTGAAAACCAACATCGATGTTATTTTGCTTCTGTGAAAATGAGATGAAAACTGATCATTAAAGAACATCGATGTTTACTTTACAACATCGATGTTATTTTGCTTCTGTGAACAAGAGTTAAAAGAATCAATTTGAAGAACATCGATGTTCTAAATCCAACATCGATGTTTTGCTCATGTAAGAAATATTTTCAAATGCAACGGTCATAAGAACATCGATGTTTAGGAAGCCAACATCGATGTTCTGAGCCTTCTGCCAATTTTGGAAAATTCTTTTGAAGGCAGGAACATCGATGTTTAGATGTAAACATCGATGTTTTGGAGCTACTGCCAACTTTTGGAAAAATGGTTGAAACCAAGAACATCGATGTTTGGGATGCCAACATCGATGTTATTTTGGCTCGGCAAAAATGATTTTAAAGTCGACTTGAAAGAACATCGATGTTATTAATCGGAACATCGATGTTATTTGCCTACTGCCAATTTTGGAAAATTGTTTAAAGGCAAAACATCGATGTTTGAAAACACAACATCGATGTTATTTACTCAGAAAGCGTTTTTGTGAATGAGCAAGAGTTATGTGATGCATGAGCAAAGTTTATTTAATTTTGAGCCAATGTCCTAGAAGAGTTGAGTGTTATACCTTGTACATTTTATGAATCTAACTCTTCTTTCTTGCTCTTCTTTGCACTTCAATGCTTGATCATGTCTTTGCTCTTCTTTGTACTTCAATGTTTGATCATGTCTTTGATCTCTTGAGCACTTCTTTGCTTGATTTCTTTTTGCTTCATCTTTGTCATGATCTTGAATTGTCATGATCTTGAATTGGTTTGTCGATTATCAAAACCTGTAATGAACCATGAGTTCTAACAATTTCCCCCTTTTTGATAATGACAAACAACTAGAAGTATATGCCAATATTTATAACATAATAATTCCCCCTATATTTTTCAAATTATGATTCCCCCTATCTTGATGCATATACTTCTTCTTATCTTCCCCCTTTTGGCATTAGCAAAAAGAAATGATGATCATATATTTATTCTTCCCCCTTAAGGTATGACTTATAATTCCCCCTGAGTTCATGCATATGGCAAAGTGTTTTATGGAAAACAAGGCATAAAGGATAACAAGGATAAGGGTTTAGAAAGATGGTTCCTAGTTTCCATCATTATCATCATCTTCATCAGTAGCTTCTTCCTCATTATGTTACTTCTTCAGCAAGCCGTATTCCCCCTTTCTCTTGGTCTTAGTGAGGGGTACCGAACATTGATGTTTGATACAAAAACATCGATGTGCATGCTCGATTTGTGACTTGGCAGCTTTCATTGGAACATCGATCTTTACCACACAACATCGATGTTTTTCAGCTACTGGTTGAAAAACACAAGTGAGCTGAAAATCATGGAACATCGATGTTTCAAGAATGAACATCGATGTTATCATCTTCTGATCCTTGCATTTCTGCCGAAATCGAACGAGTGTGGCCATATTCAAGAACTTGGATGCTTCTTTGGTCATTTGCTTGGAGCATCCGCTATCAAGGTACCAAAGTACACTTGATGCCTTCAAGCATACCTGCAAAACAAATCAAAGGGATTTTGGTACCCAAATCTTTTTGGGTCCTTGAGGGTTAGAGACATAATGGTAATTTCTTCTTGCACCCAATGCCTATGCCTAGTAAAAAATACCGGGGCAATGTGTCCTATCCTATTACAATAGTGATAAATAACATTAGGATTATGCATCCTCTTAGGTTGATAGTAGTTATTGTTTTGTCTATGTTTGTAATCTCTACTTAACTTGTCTTGCCTAGGTATAATCTTGTTTTCCCTAAATTGAGTCATGTTTCCTAGGTTTAGTATAATGAGAACTTTCATTTTTAGCGCTGTGTACATGTGGTCTTGCAATCTTAGCATTTGATCTAACATTGTAGGCATACAGTTTAGCATAGTGAGCTCTTCCACTACTTGCATTTGGTTTGGCATTTTGAGCATATGACCTTCTATGATGAATGTGTGATCTTGTGTTATGAACATATGATCTAGTATTATGTGCATGTGGTTTAGCACGTTCATGTGATGTAGTATGGTGAGTACAGGATGAGGCACCGAGTTTATATGTCTTAGCATTATGCACAACAGGTTTGACATTATTTGATACATGAGATGCACCTAATCCTTCTTTCTGTGCTGGACTTCTTTGTTGTCCTAGGAGAAGATTAAGACCATCTGTGCCATTTGTAAATTTCTCTAATGTTTTCTTCAAATCATCAACTTGACACTTAAGAGATTCATTCTCTTTTCCCAGTACAACACAAGCACATACATTAGAGGATATCTTCTCATTAAGTTCATTGCAAGACATATTAAGAGCATGCTTTTCCTTTTCAAGCTTATCATTTTCATTTGATAACTTATCCTTATCATTAGATAATAATTCTACATTATTTTCTAAGGTCTTGTTCTGTTTCTTTAGGTTCTTATTAACATTTGAGACAGAAATGAATTTACTATACAATTCACTAAATGCGCTTTGCAACTCATCAAATGTATAATCTTCACATGAGTGAGATGCACTTACCTCTTGCAGAGATTCTTCTTTTGCCATGAAACAGAGGTTGACGGTCTCATTTTTCTTGCTGTCGGTTTCCTCATAGATGATTCCCAGCATATCCCACATCTCCTTGGCTGTTGCGCAGTGTGAGATTACTTGATAGTCCTTCGGATTGACCGCACATTGGAGCATGTGAATTGCCTTGGAGTTGTTCTCGATTTTCTGGATGTCATCTACGTTGTACCCCGCTTCCGTCCTTGTTGGGATTTGAACATCAATCTTTATCACTAGCCAAGCTGCGAAATTATTGGCTTGGATGAAAATTTTCATCCTTTGCATCCAATATGTGTAATTTGTCCCGTCAAAGAACGGTGCACGGGTAGTGGATTGTCCTTCAGCGATTCCTGCATACAAGTAACTTGAAGAAGCCATAGAAAGTTTCTCTCAAACGGTTAAGTCTTTCAGAGAGTTAGGCTCCGCTACCAATTGTTAGAACAATAGCCCTACGCTAGAGGGGGGGTGAATAGCGTTTATCGGATTAAAACGAAATAAGCAGGAAATAAATGCGGAATTAAAAAGATTGAAGGACACAAGAAATTTATCTTGGTTCACATACAAACTACTTGTGTGGCTAATCCAGTCCTTCAAGAGACTCTCTTGAAGATTCCACTATCTACGTTAAGCTTACGGGTACTTAACAAACCGTTTACAACCTAGGAATTCTAATCACAAGAATCCTAAACCTGAGAGTTCAAGTCACATGAACCTCAACACTCTTGCTTGAAGATACCTCTCTTAAGACTTCTCACACAAGAAGATATACCCTCTTCCTATGGATCTCAACAAGGAACTAACCTCCCTTAAGGTGTATGAATACACAATTCAATCACTCAAACAAATAACTCTCTCAAAGAGCAGATATGAGTTACAGAATTTAAGCTCTAAAAGGCAACTCTCAAATCCTCAATAGGATATTGGCTCAATTAAAATTTGGATGAATGTATCAAATGAATGCTTGAATGTAGAGAGTTGATTAGTTAGTAATCAGACCTGAAAATGCTCAATTTGTAGCTCTGAAAAGTTATGGAGCCGTTTGAAATGCACTCAAGAAAACAGCTTTAAACAAGACATAGTGGGTGCTGAAAAGTTGTCAGAATAACGGTCATAACATCGATGTTTAAAGTCTCAACATCGATGTTTTGTCCAGCAAATTTGAATTATTGGACTAACGGTAACTAAAACATCGATGTTTACCAACCCAACATCGATGTTATTTTGATTCTGTGAAAAATCCTTTAAAGCGTCATTTGAAGAACATCGATGTTTGAAAACCAACATCGATGTTATTTTGCTTCTGTGAAAATGAGATGAAAACTGATCATTGAAGAACATCGATTTTTACTTTACAACATCGATGTTATTTTGCTTCTATGAACAAGAGTTAAAAGAATCAATTTGAAGAACATCGATGTTCTAAATCCAACATCGATGTTTTGCTCATGTAAGAAATATTTTCAAATGCAACGGTCATAAGAACATCGATGTTTAGGAAGCCAACATCGATGTTCTGAGCCTTCTGCCAATTTTGGAAAATTCTTTGAAGGCAGGAACATCGATGTTTAGATGTAAACATCGATGTTTTGGAGCTACTGCCAACTTTTGGAAAAATGGTTGAAACCAAGAACATCGATGTTTGGGATGCCAACATCGATGTTATTTTGGCTCGGCAAAAATGATTTTAAAGTTGACTTGAAAGAACATCGATGTTATTGATCGGAACATCGATGTTATTTGCCTACTGCCAATTTTGGAAAATTGTTTAAAGGCAAAACATCGATGTTTGAAAACACAACATCGATGTTATTTACTCAGAAAGCTTTTTTGTGAATGAGCAAGAGTTATGTGATGCATGAGCAAAGTTTATTTAATTTTGAGCCAATGTCCTAGAAGAGTTGAGTGTTATACCTTGTACATTTTATGAATCTAACTCTTCTTTCTTGCTCTTCTTTGCACTTCAACACTTGATCATGTCTTTGCTCTTCTTTGCACTTCAATGTTTGATCATGTCTTTGATCTCTTGAGCACTTCTTTGCTTGATTTCTTTTTGCTTCATCTTTGTCATGATCTTGAATTGTCATAATCTTGAATTGGTTTGTCGATTATCAAAACCTGTAATGAACCATGAGTTCTAACAATGGCCACGACCAAAGTACCGACAAAATACTGGCAGTTTGCAATGGAAATAGCCGTTTTTTGATCAATCGCTTACCCACCCATGTTTTACAAAACAGATCCCCTTAAGAAGTCCTATTTTCACGTTCCCTGATTATAGCTTTTTATGGGTATTTAGGTGCATCTGCTATCCTAATTTACGTCCCTACAACAAGCATAAATTTGATTTCAGAACTTCCCCTTGCATTTTCCTAGGTTATAGTCCCTTGCATAAAGGTTATAGGTGTCTAGATTTTTCCACTCATCGCATTTATATTGCTCGACATATTAGGTTTTTTGAACAAGTTTTTCCATTCATGCACACACAAACTACACCACTTTCGTCGCCACCTAATTCCAAGTGGGTGTCTGTGTCTTTGCATATCTTCTTCCCAAAGAATGAAAACATGTCCACTACTACCACTCAACCAGTATCGGATGTAGACTTATCTTCCACACCAAACTTCACTCTGGTGTCCTACTCTACGCCCACCACATAATCCTCATCTAAATAGCATTCCTTGTCTCTTTTATCTGCTCAAACTTCTCTTGTGTCTAGCCCATCTCGTCTTATCCCTCATCAATTGACTTTTTCACCACCTGGACTCTCAACTGATAACATACCTGCCACCAACTCGACTAATTCCAGTCACACACAAACACCGCCTCCCCTAGTCCCAACCACTAGAATGACCCTTCAACCTAACCCTAAACCTGCCCAGCGATCTTCACCTTCCAATTACTCTCTTCAGAAAAATAATGCTCCATCCATAGAACCAACTTGTTTCACAGAGGCAAATAAACACAGTGTATGGCGCACTGCCATGCAAGAGGAGATTAATGCTCTCTTACGGAATCATATATGGTCACTAGTTCCATATCATGGCAACATGAATTTGGTTGGAAATAAATGGGTGTATAGGATCAAAAAGCGGGCTGATGGTACTGTGGAATGCTATAAGGTGAGACTTGCTGCCAAGGGGTTTCATCAGAGAGAGGGAATAGATTTCTGAGAAATATTCAGTCCTTTTCTGAAACCAACAACAATCTGAACGGTGCTTAATCACGCAGTATCTTGCAATTGGCGACTTCGTCAGCTTGATATCAGGAATGTGTTTCTTCATGGCACTCTTGATGAAGAAGTTTGCATGTCCCAACCTCAGAGGTTTCAGGCTCCTGATAAACCGACACATGTGTGTGGTTTGCACAAGTCCTTGTACGGTTTGAAGCAGGCGCCGAGAGCTTGGTAGAAGCGTCTCAGCGATTTCCTACTCTCTCTTGGTTTTCAAATATCAAAATCAGATTCCTCTTTAATGGTCTTTCGGAAGAAAAATATCATTGCTTATGTATTGGTCTATGTTAATGAAATTTTAGTTACATGCAATAATCCAAAGTTTCTAAATGATCTGGTTTATCACATGGGAGCAGAGTTTTTAGTTCAGGATCTTGGTTCAATTATTTACTTTCTGGGCATTGAGTTCACACCGAATGCCGCAGGATTGCTGCTCACTCAAAAAAAGTTCATCACAGAGCTTCTTTGTAAGGCTGGCATGAAGGATTGTAAACCTGTGCAGACACTGGCTTCCACAAGCAAGAAACTGACAAATAATGGGGGTCTTCCTTTCTATCATCCTACTTTGTATCGACACTTAGTATGGTCCTTGCAATATCTTAGGCTCACATGCCCAGATATCATGTATTTAGTCAACAAAGTTAGCCAGTTTATGCAGACCCCAACCGATGACCACTATCAAGCTGTGAAGCGTATCCTTCGGTACCTAAAACTCACAATTGATTATGGCCTACAGTTGTATCAACGCCAAAGCACCAACTTGCAGGTCTACACGGATGCGGACTGGGGAGGTAGCATCGATGATGGACGGTCGACTGGCGGGTATCTAGTTTATCTTGGCAGGAATCTCATATCGTGGTCCTCGAGGAAGCAACACACCGTTGCTCGTTCCTCTACCGAAGCTGAGTACAAAGCAGTAGCCGATGGCTCGGCAGAGGTGTAATGGGTGCAGTCATTATTAGGTGAGCTTGGGATCTCGCATTCTATACCAACGGTCTGGTGCAAAAACATTGGAGCCACTTCCCTTTGCCACAATCCAATCCAACATACACGCACCAAGCATGTGGCGCTATATTATCACTTTGTTAGAGAACAAATTGTTGCCAAGAAACTAAGCATCAAATTTTTTTGTGGTGAAGAACAATTAGCAGATGCTCTTACCAAACCACTACCAATGAAGCGATTCCAGCTGTTGCGATCCCAACTGAACCTTTGCCCGGCACCCAGTTCAGTTTGCGGGGGAGTGTTAGCAGTAGATAATCCTTATCATGTATCCTAGGTTAATCGATATCTTGTAAACCAGAATTATCAGGTTACACTCCATGCTATATTGGAGTCCTTGTATACGTGTACTACTACACTATGTAACACACGGTAAACAGTATTAAATAGAGCTCATGGCTACGTAGTTAGCATGCCAAGATTTCCAACACAACACATACCTAACTGGTATTCTCACACCCTATCACTTTATCATCTACCGCTTTATCTCCTAAAAGTTTAAGTTTTAGTATTCTTTTCTACCATCATCATACTTACATCTACTTGCAGTTCATATTTCTTGTTACTAGAACCACTTTGAATCTTTTTCTTTTGATTTTATATCCTAGTTTACTCATCATCCATACTATTATTCAACAACCCATATAGGTGTGATATATTTTAGGATTAATATTTCATAACTTCTCCTTTCTATAAGCATCACAATGCTTCGCAACACAATAAAAAAGGATTTAAGAAAAGATTAGGAAACGTTTTTTTCTTATTTTTCTAAGAAATTTCATTTTTACAGTAGTTCAAAAAAAAAAGTGTTATATTACGTGGCTTAAGTAAAATATAAAAGAAGTTAACAATTAAATCACAATTAACAACAGGAAAAGAGATAGTAAATAAAATGAAAACTATTTTTAACATTCTAAATGTGGATAATTAATTTCCTATAAAAGAAAGCTTAAAAAATTTTTATATTTAATTTGCTTTTTAAGTTATTAGTTACTTATCATTACAATATTCAAACATCATAAAAATTACTTCAATCATGTATAAATAACTTATATTTTGTAAAAATAATATATGATTTTAGAAGAAAAAATATAGTTGTAAATATTCACAGTGTTGCTTCTATTCGGTTGGTATTACTGTAGAGAACCGGGAGTCGCCCTAAAACCAGGGAGACAATACGCGAGGCCCAAGTGAGTTCCATACGGGTGACCAGGACACCACTCTGTAACCCAAAACCTCAAGGTATTGGGTACATGGGTCCACTTCACTTATATGTTACTCACTTGGCCTCTTTCTCTCCGATGTGGGATTCACCACTCACACTTACATTCCAACAATCTCCCCCTCAAGTGTGAGACTCTTCCATATCGGACCACGGGCCTACTCCCCTTTCAATGGAAACATTACGGAAACTTTTCGCAACATCACCAAGAGCCCACTCTTTCACCTAGCCCGTTCCAGGAGCACGCGTCTGTCGATGCTCCAAGAGCTCATTCCATCGGGAGCCACGACTTACAACTTCACTTAGGCAGAGCAGGGGATGCCACTCAGAAGCATGCGTCTGCCGATAGCCACTCTTATCCGGAGCCACGCCTTACAACTCCAACCGAGCTTGGTCCAAGAGCCCAACTGCTCTTCATTCCCCATGGGGGCAGCAGCCACGGGAACATCACCATGTCGTAAACCATTCCGTCCCAGCCGAACCATCGGCTTCGCTACCATGTGTAGAGAACCGGGAGTTGCCCGAAAACCAGGGAGACAATACGCGAGGCCCAAGTGAGTTCCATACGCGTGACCAAGAGACCACTCTGTAACCCAAAACCTCAAGGTATTGGGTACATGGGTCCACTTCACTTATATGTTACTCACTTGGCTCTTTCTCTCCGATGTGGGATTCACCACTCACACTTACATTCCAACAATTACAATATCCAAATGTCTCCAAAATTTAGTTAAATCATCTTTTCAAATAATTATACTATGATAAAATAATATATGGTCTGGGGCCTCGGAAATATTGATTTCCATGCTGTTGAATCCCGGGGTCATGCTGGTGGTATGATTTTGATGTGGGACTGTGAGTTCCTAAAGCTTGATAGGATCGAGTCCAATGATAGTTGGATTATTACGGAGGCAGTTTTCGTCCAAAGCAATCATCGGGTAACACTATGCGGGGTTTATGGAGCTTCAGATGTTGAGGATAGGGTGCGTATGTTTCAGCAGCCTGCGCATCTAAAGCACACCTTTACGGCTCCTGGCCTTTTTCCGGAGACTTTAATGAGACCTTATCAGGCACTGACAGAAAGAGTGGGCGTGTGTGTAATACAGGTGCGTTGGCTTTTAATACCTTTGTCAATAAGTTGCATTTGATTGAATTTGCATTATCAGGCAGGTTGTATACTTGGAAACATGATTTGGGCTAGTAAAATAAATAGGATGTTTGCTGAAGGTGATTGGATGTTGTGGTTCCCTAAACTATTTCTAGTTTCAGCCAGTAAGCAAAAGTCTGACCACTGTCCTCTTATACTGTCCCAAGAACCGGAATAGAGGGGTCACAGGCCATTCAGATTTATCGCCGCCTGGTGGGATTCTCCAGATTTTATGGCGACTATTTCTCGGATGTGGCAGGACTCATGTGCAGAAGTCCCAGGCTAGTTTCGTATTCTAAAAAAATTAAGCAGAATGAGGCAACTATTGTCCCAGTGGAATAAAGAGATTTTTGGAAACCTAAAAGTGAGTATGGATGAGATACAACTGAAATTGGATGTCCTAGATAGAGAGGCAGACCATAGAAGTTTATCCATTGAAGAACAAGCCTCTGTTCATGACCTATGTGCAGAGCTCAATACCAAGACAAGATAACACGAAAGCCTATGGAAACAGAAAGCTCGCATTAATTGGTGCAAACTTGGTGATCGTAATTTGAGTTTTTTTCCCATCTATCGGCTTGTAATAGGGGTAGGAAGAACCAGATTGACAGTATTAGACTTGGGAACAAATCGTTGAGTGAACCAGAGGAAATCAAGAAAGAATGTAGGGTTTTCTTTACTCGATTATACAACAGCCCCAACCGAACTAGGCCTTCAATTGGCTCGCTTCAGTTTCGGCATTTGGATTCGGTTTCTGTTGAGTTGCTTCAGCGTTCTTTTATCATGGAAGAGCTGAAAATCAGCGGTCTGGAGTTGTGACAGCTCAAAGGCCCCTAGGCCGGACGACTTCTATTTTTCTTTCTACAAAAGATGCTGGAACCTCATCAAGCATGATCTGTTCGATATGTTGAAACAATTCGAAGAAAACGGCAAATTGCCTAAAGGTTCGAACACTGAATACATGACTCTTATACCAAAGAAGATTATGGCTGATTCCCTTGATGATTTTTGGCCTATAACATTGGTTAACGGTTGTACAAGATTATGGCAAAGGTTCTCTATCTCAAGTTGAAGAGGGTGATGCCAGAGCTGATTGGTAGGCATCAAAAAGCTTTCATAAGGGGGAGAAATATTATGTACGGGGCCTTTTTTTGCTAATGAGGTGGTTTAAGATCTGAAAAAGAGCAAGCGAAAGTCAATTCTATGGTAAATTGACTTCAAAAAAGCCATGACTCTTTGGATTGAGCTTATTAGATGCAAGTTATGGAGGCAATGGGCTTTGGTTTGAAGTGGAGGCAGTGGATATATGAATGCATCTCGTCCACAAGTATCTCAGTCCTAGTTAACGGGTCCCCCTCAGCTGAATTGTAACGCCCTGATTTTCGTTAATTGATTTTTTTACGGAATTTTCAAAATTTTCGGTACTTAATTTCCATTTTTACCCTTGCGGAATTTTCGGGAATTATTTTCTTGTTCTTGATAAATTTATTTCTAGTATGGTTCAATCATTTATTCCCAAGTATTAATTTTGTGTAGCATTTAATAGTGTTTTGGATTAAAACACAAGATGGGGTGTAGTTTTCACTAAAACTACGTAGTTTTGGTAGAGCCAAAACCTAAAACACAAAGGGATGCGTTTTGACTTTAAGGTTGACCAGAGGAGGGGCTTGTGGACGAAGTGACGTCGTTTGGAAGCAAAACGACGCCGTTTCTCTTTTGACGAAAACCCTAGCCCTTAAGTGCGCATATATAATCTTTCTTTTCTCTCTCTCCTCCCCACTACTCTTTCTCTCCCGACGGCTCACCCTACAATCTTCCTCTTCCTCCCGAAATCCTCTCCCTTTTCTTTTCCAAACGGTTACACTGATTTCTTTTATTTCATTTTCTCTCTTTCTTTTCTTTTGCTTCTCTTTTCTTTTCTTCCTCTTCTTCCCGACATGTCTCTTTCTCGCCACCACTGTCTTCGTTGTCTTCATCCTCTCGCTGCACTCGCATCGCGCTGCCACCGTCGCTTGGACGCCCACCACCAGCAGGAATCGAAGGAAGGGGGGGGAGGCTGAATTCGACATGAGTCTGGCTGCGGCTCACTTCGTTGCGCCGTCGCCTCCTGTCGTCGGGTTGTTGAGGGCGGCGGCAGTGATGAGGTTATTGTTGATGTCGTGGTTGTGTTGTGGGTGTCGGCTGTAGAGGAAATGTGGCTGTCGGTCGGGGGTCGTTGTTGCTCGTTCTGGGTTGATGCTGCCGGACATGGGTTGGTTGACGAGGGGTTGTGCTGGCACTGATTGTAGGCTCGGGTTGGTGCTCTATGTGGAGAACCCGAGACCTCAACGTGAGGATCTAGCATTTGCTTTTGCAAGTCTTGTTTCCGGTGAGTATTCCGGTTACTCTTAATTTTTTTTTTCAGGTTTTGTTTCTCACCTTTGTGGCAACGATGTATTAAATTCTTTCGTTGGTCTTGTCTTGTATCGGCAGTAGTTTATGTTTCCATTAAGGTTCCAGTAACCATAAAACTCCTATGATTTCATATTTATAATTCTGCGAGTATTGATCTATTGAGTAAAATATCCAGTTGAGAGTTTCTGGGCATATGTGTTGCTGGAAACTTAAATTGAGATTAGTTGTGGTATTGCATTTTGGCACTAAATGACATTATGGGGTTACGTTTCTGGAACATTTAATATATTAGAAAATTGTGATTTAAACATACTAGGAAAAAAATTATGATTTTGGCTTTTGGGCTGGTCCAAAACTAATTGCTGGAAGCCAAGGTGGATAAAGTTCTATGTTTAATGGGGTGTGCTATTGGGTTTTGGAAATGCTTTATTTAAGTCTAGTTTCTTAAATGCCTTAGAAACGTTATGTAATTCGCCTTGCGACTTTCAAGACCATTGTTTTATCCTTATAGTGATGCTAGGACGTAGACACAGCTTAGAAATTTATCAACAACTTTATAATTTGTTCCAAGGCAGCTAGTTTTTTTAAGGATCATAAAACGTCCTAACTCATGTTGAGAATGAGTTGTGACTTTGTGTCTTACCCTATTGGAGTTAAATAATTGTCCCTTTAGGCTGATGTGCTACATATGCGAATACTGAATTTAAAATGAGAAGTTTTCAACTTCGTCTTCTATATGGAATTGATTATCTTGGGTTGAGTCCCAATCCTTTAAACACTCTTGTGAGGTTAAGGATTGTTAATAATAAATTAAGTTAACTAGTGCATGGATGTATGCTTCTCATTGTGTCGTGGATTTGTATTTGTGACTATGCTTGGTTTATAATAATAGGAATCCGTTAATGTCAAGGTAGGACATGGGGCTAGCTTCCAAGATGTTTCTAATGATCCAGGTGAGGACTTATAAACCTTTGTATGCATTACTGCCAACAATGCTCGGTTAATTATCTTGGTATATAAGTGGTATTATTTGTTTGGTCTTGAATGCTGTATGCACGCTTGCCTGCATTGTGGATGTTCTTGTTTACATCTTGTATTTTATTGATGAAACCTCTGATGCAGTGTGGATGATTATGTGAACTGTGTACTAGTGTGATGTAGTAAGCCTGTCGAGCATGACTTGTTTTGTGTGTTAAATAACGTGATATATGGTTTGTGGTTTGTGTGGTGGACTGTGGGCTGGAGGCCCGGATTTGAGAATAAGATATTAAATCCACACAACCCTATTTGACAATAACGTATGGTACAACTCTTAAAGGATAATTGAGAATAACATACTATAATAATTCTATTGTGGGGCTGTTGACCGGTTGGTTCGAGCGGGAAGTGTTACCCCTCGGGATTTTATGCGGTTTAGCATATGGGTCTGTTATGACCGGTTCTACCTCCCTCTTTCTATCTCCCCCTTTCTACCTCCCTCTTTCTCTCTGTCTCTCTCTCTCTCTCTATGGATATGTTTGGGCTTCGTGCCTGGTTTATTTGGGCGTATGCATGGTTGTCTCATGAGACGGGACCGAGCTCGACGCACACAGTAGAGGGCCCTAATAAAATAATTAAACTTAATAACAAAGATAATAAAATAAGTAATGATAAGTGATGGTTGAAGTCTGATGATGACTGGTGTTGTGTATTGTGAATTGTTTGTGCTCTGTATTTGCTATTGCCTAATGCCGGTGTACTTGTAGTTGATTTGTATTGTATATTATTGGTTTATTTGTTTGCGGTGAGACAGTGGTTGGTCTCACCCCCTCACAGACCTTTTACAGGTTAGCTGTTCGATGAGCAGTGGTGCATATCAGCAGGTGGCGGTGCTTTCCTCCTCGGGTCGGATCCATAGGGTGCATTACATTCATATTTGTTTATGTATTTGTCTTCCGCTTCATACTCGATCTATATTACATATTGTATGATATAATGCGTAATTATATGATGATTAACTTACTTGTGTCGTATCCCGGGTAGAAAGGGCAATTCAGTCTTTTCACTTGCTTTAATTAATTTAATTAGATATTCTGGGATACGGGTGTTTAGTTGATTATTTTCGTGTCCCGGGATTGATAAGGGTAAGTTAGTCATTTTATATTTAAATTCTATTTTATATTAACAAATTGGGACACAGGCGTTTCATGAATTCTCTACCGGACGAGGACTCAAACAAGGGACCCCCTATCCCCCTTCTTATTCAATAATGCGGCAGAGGGTCTCCCATGTATCTTGGCAAAGGCCCGGAGCCTTGATCTTATCAAGGAGGTCTCGGTACAGGATGTCCCGGTTTCGGTCTTGTAGTATGCGGACGATACTCTGCTATTTTCCCCTCCTGATCCTTCGTATCTTTGCAACCTTAAGAGGTGTCTGCGGATATTTGCTATTTTATCTGGGCTCAATATTAATTTTGCCAAAAGTAGTGTTATTGGTATCGGCATGAAGCAAAACGAGGTATAGTCCATCGCGGCCATGCTACATAGCCAAGTGGAGAACCTCCTCTTCAAGTATCTTGGGTATCCATTAGGGGGTGAACATGCGCAAGTTTGATGCATGGAGACCAGTGTTGGACAAATTCTCCAACAAGTTGAAATCATGGAGAGGTAAGCACCTTTCTATTGAAGGCCGTGTCACCTTGATTAGATCGGTCCTCAGTGGCTTGCCGTGTTGGAATTTCTTTTTGGGCGGCTTAAATGATCGACGTAAACTTTGTTCTGTGGCATGGAAAAACATAACAGTTCCGAAAGACAATGGAGGTATGGGGATCATTGATTTATCGATCATGAATCAATGCTTTCTTTTCAAATGGCTATGAAGTTTCACTAAGGCCCTGAGAAATAATTGTCTATTTTTGTAAGGAATAAATGTGCAGAGCCTGCCTTTTCACTTACTCCTCGCTTCTTGGAACAAAAGGCCTCCACAGTATGGCGTAATATTATAAGAGCAGGATCTCTTGACAGCCCCTCTGGCTGTCCTATGCTGGAGGGCTCTCGTATTCAGGTCGGTAATGGAAATTGACCAGCCCAGTTGTCCGTGCAAAAGAGGGCGCACTCCCCATTATAATCTTTAGCAGTATCCAATAAAAAGCCACTGAGGACCGATCTAATCAAGGTGACACGGCCTTCAATAGAAAGGTGCTTACCTCTCCATGATTTCAACTTGTGGGAGAATTTGTCCAACACTGGTCTCCATGCATCAAACTTGCGCATGTTCGCCCCGTAATGGATACCCAAGATACTTAGAAGTACCCACGATTGTATGCTATTTCCTTGTGCCAAGACCTGTCGGTGGCTAAGTGTATGAGTGTGGTGGGTACACAAACGTTGTGGTCTCAATGTTGGAGAAGACAGTTAAGAGAGTGGGAGGCTCAATCGGTAGATGATACGGGGTCTGATATAGCCTCCTACGTTTTAGATCCCTTACAAGAAGATAGGCGCACATGGATGGCAGCCAAAGATGGTGAATACTCGGTGAGTGCTGGAAGGCAGTTCATCTACAAACATAGGAACCTAAGAAGAGGCAAGTCGTATCCCTAGTTGCCTCTCTCTCCTTTCAAAGTAGAATGCTGGATCTGGCTTGCAATTAATAATGGTAAAAAAGCTTTTTTATGTCCTTTCACTTTGTTGATTTCGCATTTGTTGTCACTCTTCGTTTAATTTCACTCATGATGTCCCTAAACTTTCAATTTACCGAGTCATGTTGTCCGTTTTACCTCCTCCAGCCGGTGGATTGTCATAATCCTGACATGTGTCATGTGGAGCCCGCATGTTGTCTTTTTTTAAATTTTTTTCCCAAAATTAAATTTCTAAAAATCCTTTTACAACATTAATTAATTAATATAAACCTAAATATGATAAAAAAAAACACTCCGGTCATATTTAATTAATTGATAAAAACTCTCAAATCATGTTCCTCTTCTCCTACCACATCCCCCTATTCCTCCCCACACGTCATCTTCTCCTCCACCAAAAACCCTTCCCTCCCTTCGCCTTATCCTCCACCATCATCAAAATTGCCAAGACAACCTTTGCCATTGGCTTCTCCACCTACACAAACACCAAACTATTCTAACTTTCCCATTCCCCTCTTGATGCGTGTCTCCAACGACAAGCCACATGCCCGTCTTCCTCCTCTCGTCTCTTACTCAAGGTCCTCGCCAAGCCACCAAGTTGTTGCAGTGTGTAGGTGAGCTGTTGTCGGACCTCTCTCTCTCTTTCTTCTCCTATTCTTCGATTCATGCTTGATGATGAAACTTACTAATCGAGTTGTGTGGTTGTGTGGACTATGGATCCAAAGTTTGGATTTAGAAATCAGAGTTGGGTGTTATTGCTCTTGAGTTGCATTTGGGTGATTGTTGGGTATAAGGATTTGGGAGGAGTTGACGGTGGTGATGGCTCATGGAGAAAATGGGGGATCTGTATTTTTTTCTTTAAAGGTTTTTTTGGGATGCACCAGATTTGATTGTTTATTGATGTTTTGGTTAAAGGATTAACTGAGATTTGAAAATGGCAATTGTGGATTTAAATTTTCAGATTTGATCCTGAAGAGGCTGGAGAAGAAAGATGATCTTGTGGGTGGTGTGCTTTCCGATGAAAGATGAGGGTGGTGGTGATTGCATTGGGAGATGACTTTTTTTTTTAATGGTGGTGTTTACCAGTGGAGGTGAAGGCTGTGTTTACTGGTTTTTGAGGAGGTGATGGTCTCGTTGAAAGTGATCGTACTTTTTTTGTTTGTTTTAACAATCAAACTTCCATGTATTAAATGCTAAGAGATGATTATTGCTTGATTAACGATTAAGGCATTAAAGTTGTCATTAAAGTTATTTTTTTTGTACATAAAGTTATTTCTTTTTACTTGCACTGTTTCTTTTTCTGCATAAATAAATATTATTTTCTTCTTTGCTTTTACTTTTTAATAAGAAAAACGGTTATTAAAAATTTAGGGTAAAAAAAAGAAAAAAGAATTAAAAAAACAGGCAACTCGCAGAGTGGGACCCACGTGACACGTGTCAGTAGTACGACATGTTCACCGGTTGTAGGGAGTAAAAAGGACAATATGACCCAGTAAATTGAGAGTTCAGGGACATCATGAGTGAAATTAAACGAAGAGGGACACAAAATGCGAAATCGAAAAAGTGTAAGGATAGAAAAAACTATTAACTCAATTAATAATGGTATTCCAACTAAAGAGGCACTACGGTATCCACTTGCGGATTCGTTGTGTCCTATGTGCCTATGTTGTTTCGAATCAATTGACCACATGCTCTTATCTTGCCCCGTAACTTGGCAAGTTCGGTCCAGAATTTGTAGATGGTGGGGAATGGTGTGGGTGCCACTGGCAGCCCTCCAGGATTTCTGGTTACAGTGGGCCTTTTTAACACCATACACAGGTAGTAGATCATTGTGGGTTATCGTATGTTACTCTACTTTATGGACTTTATTGCTTGAAAGAAACAGGAGATTTTTTAGAATAAAGTTGCAGATTGTGAAAGATTTGTAGACTTGAGCTTAGTCCATGCTACGGTTTGGATCAAGAGTCTTCACCCGAATTTCCCTTTCAATGCATCCTACGTGATCTCAAGCGCAGCCTCTGCCATAACTGGAAAGGTAGGCGAAGGAATTTTAATTGTCTAGCATGTGGTTGAGCTGTATGTAGGAACCGCATTACCTAAGGGTTGCTTTGTTTTGATCTGCTGCAGGTCTGTTTAAGCTTGTTATTGGTGTTATTGTAATGACGGTCATACACATTGTAGTATACTCTATCTTTATACCATACCATCTCTTTAAAGGATTTTGTGAGCAATAAAATCGTTTGTATCAAGAAAAAATCATGATATTATCTTATATTGTTATAATTAGTCAACCTTTAAAATTTAATAGTCTGGCCTTCAAAATACTACAAAAATTGATAGGTCACCTTTAAAATTAAACAGTGGAAGCCTCTTAATAGTTGTCTAAAATATAATAAGTTAATTTGAAAAAATTGACAGGTTGACCTACAGTATTATCAGGCCAGACCTTTTATTTAGAAGATATTTATTAAGAAGATATTAAGAAACGATTATTGACAAAAAGGATTACGGCGCGTGTAAAGTGCGCGGTTTTCTCTCTTTTTCAAAACACGTTTTCTTAGGATGACTGACACTGTTGAAGCGGCTGAGACGGCGGCAACCGAGGATGACTGATCCACTAAGAAGGTCAGGATACGTGGAGAGCCCCAAGAGACACCGATGGAGGTGACCGGAGCGGATGGGGTGGATCTGTAGGAGGCGCCTTCCACTGATAGGGGAAGCGACACGGTGGGGGCGGATGTCCAGATGGGTGAGTATCGGCCGGAGCCGACCAGTGAGTTAGGGGCGGAGGTTCCGACGGGTGTCTCTAGGCCGGAGCCGGGGTTGACGCGTCCTAGTTTCAGGGACATCCTGGCTGAGGGCGGTGGCGGGGTGAATTCGGGGAAGGGGTACCGAGATTGCTGATGAGGAGGTTCAGTGTGAGGAAGGGGATATTTCTTTCGTTGTAGGGAAGTATGGGCCGGCGGTAAGGCTTTCAGAGGCATTCAAGGAGCGATTGGAGAGGAGGTGGGACTACGCGGTAGTTGTGAAACTCCTCGGCCGGTAGATTGGTTACCGCACACTGTGTGCACGTTTGCAGGCATTGTGGCAACCATTTCGATCTTTCAAAGTTGTCGATCTTGACAACGATTTCTTTCTTTCCGAATGGAGTGTGAGGAGGATTATTTTAAGGCCTTGGCCGGGGGTCCCTGGTTCATCATGGGTCACGCACTTTCTGTGCAACCATGGGACTCGTCTTTTCGGGCGGCCGAGGGGCAGATATCACAGGCTGTGATTTGGGCTCGTTTTGGAGATTTCCCGCCGTCGTGGTATAACTCTGAAGTGCTTCATGCTCTGGGTAGTCTTGTGGGAGGGCCGATGAAGGTGGATGAGAACACGAAGGCGGCTTTGCGTGGTAAGTTTGCACGAGTCGCGGTGGAGGTGGATTTGTTGAAACCACTAAGAGGCATGGTGGAGTTTGATGATTCTGAGGGGCTTTCCACGATTTGTTATGCCTGTGGGAGTGTTTGTCACAGTATGTCCTCTTGCCCCACACAGCGTACCGCAGCTGCAGCTGATGGAGCTAGCAGTTCTCGCCCACCGCCGAAGGTTTCTGGAGCAGGTATTGGATGAATGTACCGCAGAGGGTATGTCGGAGGCCTCGGCAGGAGGTAGAGTCTCCGGTCAATCGGCAGCCGGTGTCGAGCTCACGCTTCAGTGTGTTTAATTCTCCGGCTTTCCAAGCAACTGAGGTGGAGGAGCAGCCCTCTCCGGTGTCACAACAGGATGCGCCTTCGCGGCCGGTGGTCTGGGAAGAGCGACCGGTGGTCCGGGAGGAGCGGGTGCCGTCTGACAAGCATCCTGTGCAGAAGGGTGTGCGTATCCAAGCGCCGGAGCCCATGGCTCCCAGGCCTGCAACTGAGGCAGCCCGGTCACAGAGTGCCCCGAGATCATCTTCGGCCCCCCGGTCTTGGGTACCTTCAGCAGCAGCTGCTGCAACAACCACAGCTCCCTCTAGTGTCCCGTCAGTTTCCATCACCCATGTTATTCCTTTTGTACCATCCTCGACACACACAGCCACTGTTCAGCCTCCCCAGTCTAATCAGCGTGTTTGCAATCTTCGTTCCGCCAGCCCCCCCATGTCCACTGAAGCTTTTACTGAGCCTCCTCCTATAGGGGTTTCCCTCCGGCTCAGGGGTTAAGTAAAGTGTCGGCTTCTCCTACTAAGCCGCCGAACTTGAATTTGGCTAGTCGTTTTAGTAGGACACCGGAGAAGGAGAAGAAGAAACAACCGGTGGTGTTGCCTCTAAAGAAACCTTCGTTGAAAGTGTCGGTGTCTAGGAAGCTCAGTGTGCATTCCGAGGAGGGGACTGCTGGTGCTCGGAAGCTCAAGGGGGCTCGGTCTTCGGGTCCGCCTTCTGGTGTTTAATGGTGTGTTCCCTTTCCCATTATTTTTCCATGGTTAAGATTTTATGTTGGAATTTTTTTGGGATTGCTTGTTCGGATACGGAGTTCGCAGTGAAGGATTATGTCCGTCAGAATCATGTTTCTATTTGTTTGTTGTTTGAACCGAGAATAAGTGGTGTTTTAGCAAGCCGTGTGGTGCGTCGGCTAGGCTACCCTAACTCACACTGGGTTGAGGCATGGGGGTTCTCCGGGGGAATTTGGTTGCTTTGGAAAAATAATGTTTCTGTTGAGTTAAAGTTTGAACATTTTCACTTTCTGCATTTTGTTTTGCGGGGGGACTTTGGGGTGATGGAGTTCACAGGAATATATGGGAGTCCTCAACCGGCCATGAGGTGTTACCTTTAGGAGAATCTCTGTAATTTGGCTTTGGTGATCCAGCACCCTTGGTGTCTAGCTGGGGATTTTAATGCTATATTGTCGGCGGATGAGATTCGGGGCTCCACTACCTCTTTGCGTCGGGGTTGTCGGCTGTTTCAGAATTGTGTGGACTTTTGTGGTCTTGAGGATTTGTGATATCAGGGCCCACAGTTTACATGGAAGCGGGGTTTGGTGTGGGAACGTTTGGACCGGGCTTTGGCTAATTCAGCTTGGATACAGGCTTTTCCAGCATCTCAGCTATATCATTTGCCTACACTGTGCTCTGACCATTGTCCTTTGCTTATTGATCTTGGTTGCTTGTGGCGGCCTGTGCCTTTGGGGGGTTTGTCTTTCAAATTCCAGGCGGCTTGGTTATCTCACAGTCAGTTCTCCTTCTTTGTTCAAGCTAGTTGGCCGCATGGTGACGCTCTCCCCGAGGCTTTGGCTTCTTTGTCTTCTGCTTTGATGGCCTGGAATACAGATGTCTTTGGTCATATCGTTCGTCACAAGCAACTGCTTTTGAGGCGTTTGGGGGGGATTCGGAGGTATCTATCATAACGGCCCTCTGCGTTCCTTTCCTCTCTTGAGGGTGATCTCAGGAAGGAATATGCGGAGGTGCTTCAGCAGGAGGAGCTAATGTGGTATCAAAATGCCCGGTGTCAGTGGATAAATGATGGAGATCAGAA
This sequence comes from Turnera subulata, assembly GCA_028386065.3. Taxonomy (NCBI): domain Eukaryota; kingdom Viridiplantae; phylum Streptophyta; class Magnoliopsida; order Malpighiales; family Passifloraceae; genus Turnera; species Turnera subulata. The sequence continues at coordinate 28,459 of JAKUCV010006471.1, forward strand.
TACGGTGTTCTACCATGCACGGACAGTGATCCGTAGACGCCAGAACCATATTGTAGCATTGAAGGATGAGAGTGACTAGTGGTGTACTGATCAGGCGGCCCTTAAGTCCTTGGCGGTTCGCTTTTCCATAAGTTGTTCTCAGAGACTGAAGTTGTTTCTTCGGTTTTTCCTATTCGTGGCTGTTTCCCTGTTGTGGAGGGGAGTGCTTTGTAGAATTTGGCCTTGCCGCTTTCTGAGGAGGAAATCCGGGTGGCGGTTTTTGACATTGGACCTTTGAAGGCACCGGGTCCGGATGGCTTTCATGCTTTGTTCTTCCAATCTCAGTGGGCTGTGGTGGGTTTAGCAGTGATTGAGTTTGTGCAGTAACTTTTTTTGGGGACTGTGTGGTCGCCTTCTATTAACCGGATTATTTTGGTGTTGTTGCCTAAGGTGGAGAAGCTGGAGTATGTGTCTCAGTTTTGTCCTATAGGCTTGTGCAATGTCTTGTACAAGGTGCTTACCAAAGCCATTGTCAATCGGATTAAGCCTTGGTTAGATGGTCTTGTGTCCCCTACTCAGTGTAGTTTTATTCCAGGAAGGCACATCACGGATAACATTGTGATTGCACAGGAGGTGATGCATACAATGCGTGTTTGGCGTGGGAATCGGGGAATTTTGGCAATTAAGATTGATTTGGAGAAGGCTTATGATCGTCTTCGGTGGTCTTTTATCCGGGATACTTTGGAGGATGCGGGTTTCCCGCCACATTTGGTGGAGGTGATAATGAAGTGTGTGTCCAATACTGAGATGCAGATTGTTTGGAATGGCTCGCTCACGGATTCCTTTACGACATCTAGGGGGGTTTGTTAGGGTGATCCTTTGTCCCCCTATTTGTATGCTCTGTGTTTGGAGCGTCTAAGTCATCTCATCGGTCATTTGGTGTAACAGGGTCTTTGGAAGCCTATTCAGATGGGTGTTTCTGGTCCTCCTCTTTCTCATATCTTTTTTGCCGATGACATGGTCATATTTGTGGAGGCTGAGCTTAGTCAGATAGCTGTCATTAAGGAGTGTCTGCATTTTTTCTGTTCCAGCTCTGGACAGAAGGTTAGTGCGGCTAAGACACAGATGTTCTTTTCCAAGAATGTCCCGGAGTCGGTACGTGAGCAGTTTCATTTGGGTTTGGGTTACACTGTCACGGATGCTTAGGGAGGTATTTGGGTGTGCCTTTGATACACCGACGGGTTTCGCGTCAGACATATGTGGGGGTTCTTGACAGGGTGTCCTGCAGATTGGCATCCTGGCAGACGCATGTGCTGTCTTTTGCTGGCAGGGTCACTATGACACAGTCGGTTCTATCCTTGCTCCTGATGTTCACCATGCAGACTGTCTTACTACCAGCTTCAATTATTCAGGGTTTGGATCGACTGTGTAGGGGTTTTATTTGGGGCTCTTCTCAGGGGTCTCGAAAGGTTCACCTTGCCCCTTGGCATTTTGTGTGCACTCCAAAGCGGGATGGTGGTCTCGATTTGCGGAGTTTGGGGGGCCAAAATCATGCTTTGTTGGCCAAGTTGGCATGGGGTCTGGTGGCCTCTCCCTCTTCCCTCTAGGTCCGTGTGCTTCGCGGCAAGTATCTCCCTAACCGAGGGGTGGCTCCGGTTTCCATTACACATGGTGTTTGTTCTTCTTTGTGGCGTGGCTAGTACCATGTTTTGGCCCCTGGTTTATCATGGCCTGGAGTGGTCTGTTGGTGATGGACGTAGAGTTTGCTTTTGGGAGGATGCTTGGGTGGAGGATGTGGGGCCTCTTTTGGGTCATGCTTTGGGCCCCGTACCGGAGGAGGATTTGTTGCGCCCGGTGGTTAAGTCTGAAAAAGAAAAATCATGTAACGAATTTGTTTCCACAATTCAGAAAAAAAAAATCTTTCTTTTTCTTTCGTTCGTTCTTTGAATGCTCTGCTCCCCTGGAAAAGACTTTTCGGAAATCGCCGGTGGTTGGTCTGGAAAGACATGTCTTGACCCCTTTGGGCCAGTGGGATTGGGCCCGGTTTCAGCATCTTTTGGCGCCGTCTATCATTCTCAAAATTGTGGGTGTGCAGTGCCCTTCAAGCGGGTTGGGTGCTGACATGGTGTATTGGAAGCATACTGTTTCTGGCCAGTTTTCTACCCGGTCCGCCTATTTTGCACAGTTTCCGCCGGCTGCCACCACAGTAGATCCGGTCTGGGGTCTGATTTGGTCGTGCCCGGGTCCACAGCGTGTCCGGACGTTTTTGTGGTTGGCAGCTCATGATAATTTGCTTAGTAATCAACGCCGGTTTCGACGGCATTTGGCCTCTTCTCCTCTTTGTCCTATATGTTCTATTCAGGCTGAGACTGCATTGCATGTTCTTCGTGATTGTTCTTGGGCTAAGACCTTGTGGAGGGAGTTCTCCACTGTTCTACCTTCAGGTTTTTTCTCCTCTACTTGTATTCGGTCTTGGTTTGCCACTAATTTGGCTTTACAGTTTTCTATTTGGGGTGATGTCCCTTGGCGCCTGTGTTTTGTCATTTTGTGTTGGCACCTTTAGTTGTGGCGTAATGAGCAGGTTTTCACTGCGGTTGGACCTCCCTTGAATCCAATGGTTTTTGTGCAGTCTTATTGTAGGCAAGTCTTGCATGCTATGGCTTCTAATATAGGTGTGGGATTGACCCCTGGGCCAAGGCCTCCTGCTGTCTGGCGTGTCCCGTTGGTTGGATGGGTAAAGTTGAACACGGATGGTGCTGTTCGTTTACATTCACATATGGCTGCGGCTGGTGGAGGGTTGAGGGGGTCGGCAGGTGATTGGTTGCATGGCTTCTCCTCTAACTTGGGTACTTGTTCTGTGTTGAATGCTGAGCTTTGGGGGTTATACTATGGTCTTCGGATGGCTTATGATTTGGGGTTCCGGCATGTGCTGGTGGAGGTGGATTCAATGGATTCGGTTCGAAATTTACAAGCTCTGTCCCCCCGGTCCCGCAGTTGTTCTGCTTTGTTGCGAGCTGTACAAGACCTTTTGCAGCTGCCCAGGGATGTCAGGTTTTCTCATGTTTATCGCGAAGCCAATCAGTGTGCGGATTGGTTAGCCAAGTTTGGTTTCTCTTTGCCTGTTGGGGTGTCTTATTTTACACAGGTTCTTGTTGGTTGCTTGTGCACAGTCCTGCGTGACTTGAACGGTGCTTTGTCTGGTTCTCTATAATTTTCTTTAGTTCATTATCATCTTTATTCCAAAAAAAAAGAAACGATTATTGACTAAAAATATATAATGATTATGGAGAATATTTAAGATATTACTAATTTAGACTATTTAGTTCTTCAAATGTTATTTGGTATAAAAAGTAAAAAAATAAAAAGCTGGCCTGTTATGCCATTACCAAGTTACCAAATCCAACGGCTATTATTCAATCATTAACATCCAATGGTGATAACTGAGTATCATACTCCAAAAAAAACTAGTGGAGCATCCTAGAAAAATCATCACTTAATAAATTAATTAGTATAAATTTTTTCAAGAAAAAGAATTCGATGCCTAAAAGAATTCGATGATGGGAAACGTAATACCCTTAAGCATCTTATTCTCTAGATAATTTTCCACTTTTAACAATGGCGAGTTGCTTACTTTTTTTTTTTTAGGAAACCATCATAATTCATTTATAACTAAATCCTCTCAGAAATTACAATTGGTTCAATAGGTGTTGGGACTTACGCTTCCCAAACCTGTGTTAGCCCACCAACAGGTGCTAACTGAGCTTAAAGAGTACGCAACAGAGTTTTATTTGCCTACTGATATGCTTAAACTTAAAAGAAAGAAAAGCAGAAGAAAATGAGACGATGTCCAGCAATGCCACACCCATCTGGTTGTTAGGATAGACTTGCTTCTCCATGTATTGAATTAGTCTCAAACAATCTGTTTCCCAAAACACCTGTGCGATTTGATGTTGAAGAGCCAATTGGATCCCAAACACATCTGCCCTGGCCTCTGCTTCCTCCGAACCTGACACACCGTTCAGCTGCATGGTTGCAGAAGACAACACCCTTCCTTCTGCATTACGTGCAACGACATCCAGCTGGGTGCTTCCCTGTGACCATACCCTGTCCGAATTCACAATGACCCAACCTCGGTCTGGTGGCTTTCATCAGCTAACCTGCCCTCCCCCCGCCGCAACATGAGCTGATTGGGGCTTCTCTAGTGCATATAGATAGTCTTTCAATATGCTCCTCGCCCTTTGTGTAGTGCCATATGCATTGGCATCAATATTGTTAAACAGCTGATCGTTGCGAGACTTCCAGATTGATCATAATGTCATACACATGAGTTCCATCTCTTCATCCCTCCCATTAATGTTGACATCCTGCATCCAATCCATTAGAGATGTCGAGCTGCTCCAGCTGCGCCCGGGGAAAATATATGACCATACTTCCCTGGTCCATCTACATGCTAGGAATAGATGGTCACTTGTCTCTATGCTTCTCCCACAAATAGAGCATCTGTGCCAATAATGATTCAGGATGTTGTATTAGGCACTAAGCCTGTTTAGCCAACATGGATTCATTGAAAGAGCTTAAACACAGGAATCCTAGCCCACCATTCTTGTTTGCTTGACATATCTTATTCCAGGCGACCCAACAAATCCCATCGCGGTCTTCAGAGTGACCCCACCAGAACTTCCTCATTGCTCTCTCCATGTCCTCACATATACCATGTGGAATTAGGAAACAACTCATAAGATAAGTAGGGATGCTTTGAATCACAGATTTAAGTAGCACTTCCTCCCCCGCATTCGACAATGTCTTCTCTTTCCACTCGGATAACTTTTTGCACACCCTATCCCATATAGAACTAAAGATTGTCTTCTTTTATCGATCAATCACCGTTGGCATCCCCAGGCACTTTTGGAATCTATCCACCACTTTCAGGCCCATCCACTGCTGGATATGGATTGGAAACTCTTCATTCATATTGCGTCTTAAGGAAAACTCCGATTTGTCAAAATTAGTATGCTGGCTAGATCCTTCCTCATAGGTTCTGATGATCTGAATCATAACTTGGATCTCCTGGTGATTAGCCTCGGAAAATAAGAGACAATCATCGGCAAAGAACAGGTGAGTAATCGGAGGAGCTGTTCTTGCAACCTGTGCGTCGTGTATCAAGCCCCGTCTCTTTGCATCAGTTATCATAGCAGAGAAGCCCTCCGTACACAAGAGGAAAAGATATGGAGATAGCGGATCCCCCTATCGTAATCCCCTAGTTGGCCTTAAACTTTCACTTGGAACCCCATTAATCAGGACAGAAAAAGACACTGTAGTAATACAATTCATAACAAGAGAAATCCAGCGCTCACAAAATCCTAGCTGACTCATTATTCTCTCCAAAAAATCCCACTCCACTCTATCATATGACTTACTCATGTCCATCTTAAGTCCTATAATCCCTTTTCTTCCTTTCCGTTTCTTCCTCATATGGTGAAATATTTCAAAGGCAAACAAAGAGTTATCAATAATTAGACAACCAGGGACAAAAGCACTTTGATTCGGGCTTATAATGTGAGGCGAAATGGTTTTCAAACGATTACACAGGACTTTGGAGATAATTTTGTAAAAGACATTACAAAGACTAATAGGACGAAACTAACTACACGACTCTGGACTCGATACTTTAGGAATTATAACGATGAAAGTAGAATTAAAACTAGAAAAACTCACACCACTGCTAAGGAACAAAGAGAAGCAAGGGCCTAAAATCGGCCAAAAATGCTGGTAAAATAGGGCAGGCATACCGTCAGGTCCAGGTGCTTTAGTGGGGTGCATCTGTTTTAGTGCTTGTTCAATCTCAACCCAAGTGAAATCCATGACCAAGTGCATATTCATGGCCTCCGTGACCTTCCTCTCCAGGCACCCAACCACCGTATCTACTCCCTGACTTCCCACGGACTTGTAGGGAACTTGATAATAATCCACCAAAATTGCCTCCACATCACATCTCTTGGAATGCCACTCCCCTCCAGCATCTTTGAGCCATTTAATCCGATTCCTAGACTACTGTTGAGTTGCCTTATCGTGGAAATAACTAGTGTTACGATCACCTTCTCGTAGCCATGAAGCGCGTGATCTCTATGCCCACATGGTCTCCTCTTTTCGGATTAGGCTATTAATCTGCCCACACACCCTTGTAATTTCATCTTGTACTACATTTGTCTGAGCCTCTCCCTGAAGCACACCCAGCGTATCCCTGTAATGCCAAATTTGTTTGTCAACTGAACCAAACACCGTTACATTCCACTGGGAAAACTGAGTACCATAGTAATTTAAGCGTTCATTAATCTCCCGTGGTCCCGCCCGGAAAGCTGAGAGCTCCCATGCTTGGGCTACTTTAGATGTAAATTGTTCCTCCTAAAGCCACATTTTCTCGAACCGAAAAGGTCTTGGTTTCTGACTGTCCACAACACATGTTCTGGTGCGGGGTCGAAGAAGGAGTGGAGAATGATCAGAAAAATGTCTCAACAGATGGACAATTATGCAATCTGGATGAAGAGATTGCCAACTCCTTGTCATCAGCCCTCCATCCAGTCTCCCCCTGATGTGATTATTTTCATCCTGTCCATTATCCCAGGTGAACAAATTCCCTATAAACACCACCTCCTCCAGCTCACATTCCTGAATCACGTCATTGAAAGCTGACATGAATCTAAAATCCGGAACCCTACCCCCTCCTTCTCATAAGTATATTTAACCTCATTAAAATCCGGATTAATACATTTTTTGGTACCTGTGTTGTTCTTGATTATCACAATTCATACCTTTGTTTCAATTTGGACACATTTCATCCCTCAATTAAGTCCAATTAGCCTAATTTAGTTATTTTGACCATTTTACCCCTGAAATCAATGACGTATCAGTTTTTTCACCTGGATTCTTCACCTAACCGACCCGAAACATGGTGGATACCCAAAGCCTAACTGAAACCCAATCCGAACTGGACATTTTTTAAATTATTATTTTTCTTTTTATTTCTTTTTATTATTTTTTTCCAAAAATTTTAATTCTAAAAATAGATATTTCTTTTCATTCTAGTAATCTGCAATCTATTTTTAGTTCTAAAAATAGATATTTAGATTATCAGGTGGGAAGGTGTTTGGGTCGAAAAGAAAATAGATTGCAGATTACTAGAACGAAAAGAAATATTTATTTTTAGGATTAAAATTTTTAGAAAAAAGAAAATAATAAAATAAAAAGAAAAGAAAAAATGATAAAGATTGTCTAGTTCGGGTCAGGTTTCGGTTAGGCTTTAGGTATCCACCAAGTTTTGGGTCGGTCAGGTGAAGAATCCGGGTGAAAAAATTGATACGTCATTGATTTATGGGGTAAAAAAGTCAAAATAACAAAATTAGGCAAATCGGACTTAAATGAGGGATGAAATGTGACCAAATTAAAACACAGGTATGAATTGTAATAATCAAGAGCAATACAGGTACCAAAAAAGGCATTAGTCCATTAAAATCCCCCATCAACAACTAGGGGTGAGCCATCTGTGAAGGGAGAGTTCGGATGAGATCCAAGGTTTGATCCTTATGAGACAATTCAGGCCACCCATAAATTCCTGTAAACCTCCATTGTACATCCCAATTATCTCCATGACGAACCAGTGCATCCATGTGGTGCAAGGACATACTATTTAGTGTTACCTCCCATGTGTCCTTCCACAATAAAGCCAGACCCCCGCTCCTACTACCACATGTACCCTCACAATCAACAACCAATAAATGCGAAAAACTTAATCTACCATTCAACCTTTGCATCTCATTGTTTTTCAGTCTAGTTTCTGACAAAAAAAAACCAAGTTGGGAGAGTCAAGTTGTACCTACTTGACCAAATTGCTCTCTGCTTGCGGATTCCCAAGCTCGTGGCAATTCCAACTAAGAATCCTCATTGCGTCTGGCAAGGCTGTTTAACAGCCTTTGCCTGTCCCGTCGGACGGACTAGTTGTATCCACCCCCATCTCTGCCCCTCTTACCTTCTTCCTCATCCCTTCCCATTCCATATCCTCGCTCTCATCCCCCGTTCTTTCCGTTGTTCCTCAAACTTGCATTCAGTATGAGCCCCACCTTCCTTCCATGCCAATCGCTTCCATCTCGCCCGATTTTGTGTTACTGTTTCGCACTCACTTCGCCCTGCTACCTAACCCTCCGCACTTCCGTCATCAGGTACATTGGTTAGCACTAGGGCAGGGTTCCTTCTGAGCACCTCCGATGCTTTAATCTGTACGCCTCCCTCCTCATGGCAGCCAAATGGAGGTTAGTGACTCCAGCCCCCTTCAACTTCATGCCTTTCTTCTTACCCTGCTTTGTCCATGTCGTTCCCCGACTCCCAGGCTGAAACTTAGACCCGCCTCTGTAGAGCGTGGCTCCTCCCTTGTCGTAATAGTCGCAAGTCGCAGCTGATCCGTTTCCGAATGCCCCGAACAACTGTCCAGAGGAGTGCTAACTGATACCCCTCCATTCTTTTGTTGTCCACCCTACTGGTGACCCCGCCTGTGTCTGATTCTCAAGTGGTAACTGGGTTAAACTGCACACAGGCCCCGACTTGCTTAAAGAAAGAACCCGATCCAGCTCCAAGGTTAACTGCTCCTTTGACATCCTGCTTCCCTCATGATTTTAGATACTGTCATCAGGGAAAATAATCTTTCTTGCAGTGTCAGGTTTAAGGAGAAGATTAGGAATAGATAAGGCCTCAGTTCGAAGCTTGAAAGGCTTCCTAGGCGATGCTCTCAACAATTCACCGAAAAGTGTGCACTCTTCTTCTTCTGAATCCTCACTACGCTGATCGCACTCCTTCAAGAGATGGTCCATCTTTCCACATAGATAGCAGAAGTTAGGTAGTCCTTCATATCTGAATAAGATTTCTACCTTAACTCCCTGCCCAGTTCGAATCATCACCGATCACCTTATAAGTTTTTCCACATGCATGTTAACCCGTACCCTCACAAATCGTCCCCAACCCTGTTCCCCCTTCTCCTCAAAAAATAGGAAGGTACCCGCTTTCACTACTATACTCATAACATTACTCTTGGTCCGCTGGTTCCATGGGATGTTGTTTAACTGGATCCAGATAGGTAACTCATTCAGCTCAACCTGCATCAACACCTCGTCCCTAATAGCCTCCTTCAACACCACAACCCGCTTTTGAAAAAACCAGGATGTCTCAACAGCCATCACCTCATGTTGATCCCTTTTATGAAAGAAATGGAAGAGAAAAAGATTACGCCCTAGCTGCTCCACTTGAGTTGCTTACTTTCGTGGTTGCAGATGACACGCGTGAATTTTATTTTGAATCCTAATAACTATACATAACCCCTCTCACCCCCATATCACTCTCAATCTCACTATTGGGATCGATCTCTTGACTTCTTGATGAAACACCAAGAGAGATGCCACTACACCACAAGTAGAATCAGCATTTGGGATTGCTTTTATGGGCCCTAATATTGTATTTCCTTGATTTTTCCTTTTCTCTACTACTAATTGTCACTTTCTAATGTACCAAATGAAAATAATCCAATCTAATATTTGCATTTGTCAAAATTATTCAACCCATTTCTTTGGTTTCAAATTCGTTCCGTTCAATTGTGTGTGCCTATCAAAATTGTTCAATTCATTTTGAACTTATTGGTGGTAATATAAAATATACTTAACTTACTTCTAAAATATTTATTTCATAGGTTCTCGAAATTATAGAGCCTACTGCTTTTTCTTGAGCTGCTACCTCGGTAGAAGGGAGGCGTGGCAGGGATTTGAACATCGGATGTTCAGTCATTATGACTCCACTATCATGTCAAGTGTCCATCTCAATCAAAATTTAAGCTGATTGAGAATCCAAGATTAAATTTTGTCCTTAATTATTACTCTCTAACATGCTCTAATAACTGTATATCAATTGTTGGTGATTGAGAAGGTAAAAATTTCCCAAACCTTAATGAATCTTTGTTAGCTTGATTGTTTTTGTACAACACGTTCACTCAAAATTCTCCAACTATGTACCTCCAAAATGACTAGACCAAAGACTCAATTTATGTCTTCCTGGCCACGAGAAATCCCACATCCTGCCAAAATCGCATTAATAGTCTCACAACAGCTATATAAGGGTGCTACTCGAGTCTAGATAAGTTATTCCAACGACTCTTGCTCTCCTTAAGTCCTTCCTTTAAAAGCATTGTATACAATATGATGAGTTAAACATCGGAGTGCCTTTTGGGAATAGGCATCTTGAGCCTCCCAAGCCCACACGTATTCGTTTTGTAGATGATATGTCGACTATGTTGCTCTACCTATTTTTTTTTTTAAAAAAAAGCATCCTATTTTAGTACTACTACCAGGCTTATAGAGAGATAGTTTGAAAATATAAGATATAAAAGGAAAAAAATTAAATAATACATATATTTACATTTTCAAGTCGGCACACATTGTTGTGATGTTCTTAATTTCTATTATTTTCAGACATATAACTACCCACATTTCAAGAAACTTCATCATTTTGCATTAAAAAGTTTTTGTTTATGCCCTTTTCTTTCTGTCCTTGTCTACACAGAGATTATTGATTGCAAAACAATTTAAAGAGACCCTAATTCATTCCAAGGGAATGAACATTTTGTAAATTAAATTGCTATTGTTTGACATAATGAATTTAATTAATCCTGCTTCCAATTTGTTTTTCAAGAAGGAAGAATGGAGAGAAAGAAACATGGTGGCGTTCATGGGCACTTAAAAGCACCCGCTCAGCTGAGATTCATGGTAGATAGACCAAAAGTCTTTCTCTTTCGATTTCATGCCCTTTTTTTCTTTCAAAAATAATTTTAATTATTCCATAATTTATCAGACTAATTCGGTGTGCATTTTCTTACGGATCACTATAAGCATTCTGATGGTGCAAGATTCGCTTCCCATTTTTCAGAAGGCAAGGGTTTGCATCTCCACTAAATCCCTTTCCACTCTTACAATTAATTAATATATAAAAAGAATAAAGTGATGAAGAAGAACATACAAGAATAGGCAGATGGGAGGGATGTTGATCAAGCCTTCAATCCCAGAAGGTAGGATATTAATTTGTTTAAAATATCTGTATAAGTCTCTGGATATTCAAGGGTTTTCTTAGAAGTAGCTGAATTTTTCTTTTTTCCCCTAATTCAGGCAGACAGAGGTTCAGTCCTAGACGATGCCCTCAAATACCTGACAGCCTTGAAGCTTCAAGTTAAGGTAAACGACTCCTTCTGTTACAGCCCCAATTTTACAAGTCTTATTATGTATTCTTAATTAGGTCTACTGAAAGCCTAAAGAACCAAGAGGGGATGAACTCTTTGGATTCTAGTCTCGCTTTGATCACCTGAACAACATTAATGTATCCAAAGCAAACTACACTTCTATTGGTTGTTTTTATTGATTTGATGAAGCCCAGAATGATACAAGCTTCATTTCAGGCAGCAAGACCATCAGTACCAGAGGCTTCAGGAATGCAAATGCCCCATGGCTCCAAGAGTACCATCAGTACCCATGACATCCCCACTGACTTATGCTGCTGCTTTCCCAGGTCCATTCAACTTTCCAAACCCAGCTGCCGCTACTTCCCTGGATGCATCAACCAAAGGTCTTTTCCTTCTTCCTTGTCTGTTGCATTTCCTTGCCTATATTTTGGTTATCTTTTGTGTGAGACTGCATAATTTGTTTGATCCCTTTCTGTCAATAGTCCACAATAAGTAATTTGATTGAAATTCTGCCAATGCTAGCTATTTAATCATGGTTCTTCCCAATTTACAGGATCCAAGCAAAAAGGAAAAAATTGATGAGGTTCCGCACCAGCAAGTTGAGAGTTCTAAACACAAGGCACCAGCAGCAAGAACCCTTAATTATTCTCGTAGAAGAATGGCTCTACATCATTTGATTAGCGGCAAACATATATATGCAGTGAGCTTAAGTGTAATCATCAAAGTTGCATCTTTCTGACTTTAGATTATTAGATGTCCACCTGGTCTTAAGCTAAAGTTGTTTACCAGGTACGCATAAGTTCTCACATCTTGAATTTCCATCCCCTTTATGTTATAAGTATTACTGTCAAATTTTGTGAAAAGTGCAAAAGGGTTTAGCTAAATTGTGGCCCAAATTAAGGTAGAGAAATTGATGATTTAGGGCAGCATAGTTTTTGGGGCTCATTTTGTTAATAGTTCCTTTAAGACGGTTCCTTGGGCAGGATCTTTGGCAGAGAGCTAACAATAATAAGACCAGACCATTGTAAACCAAAAGTAAACTTCCGGTGATCAACTCGGTAATTGGAATGCTGGTTTCGCTGGAATATGGTAAAATGCTAATTAGAACGTTGGCTCCTTAATTTGTCAACGACTCATTTAATACATTTTGGACTTGAGTAAATATGTAGTATGTATTAAGAATTATATTTTGCATCAAATATTGTTTTCCTATTTTTCATTTTAATTACTATCCCTTTTTCTCTTGTTAGTTGTAATTTAATTGTTATCTTCGGAGAAATTTTATGGTGGGGACTCCCCAAGTTTGATTAGTTATAGACCTGATCTTAAATTCAGTTATATTATGAATAATTGAACCATATATGTATATATATTGAATGTGCAGATTTATTTCCTAAATAATACACAATATATAAGGTAATAATATAAAATTTAGGAGATGAATGGGAAACTTATAAGGTAAATTCGAGAAATAAATAAACCCTAGAATGGAAGAGCGAACAATCAAAGGTAATTTGTTAACATAAATCGGAGTCTACAACTAATCAAACCTGGGGAGTCCCCACCATAAAATTTATCGTTATCTTCGGATACATTTTACTTGATCCAAGCAGTTTAACTACTTTTTTTGTTTTTGAACTACCATAGAAATGAAATTTCTTGGCAAAATAAGAAAAAAAAGTTTCCTAATGTAACGCCCCGGATTTTCATAATTGGATTTTTGGAAATTTTGGAATTTATTCCAATTTTACCATTGAGGTATTTTCCAGTTTTAGTCGAGGAAATAAATTATTATTCCTTGGAAATGTCAATTTTAAGTTGGTATTGTTCATGGTTCGGGTTCCGTGGGAAACGAATTCGAGATCGGGGTGAAACGCGAAGTTTAACGTGGTTTCAATCGAAACTACGTCGTTTTGAAAAAAAAAAAAGGGAGGGCGCGTTGACCAGGCAGGGGGGGTGACCGCGCCTAAGCGGACGACAGGTCGTCCACTAGGGCGGCCAAACCCTAGCCCGAGCCCCTCTTCTTTTCTCCTTCTTTTCTCCTCCTTTTCTCTTTTCTCTTTTGGCCGCCGCTCCCACCTTCTCCTCCTTCTCTCTCTATCTCTCTCTCTCTCTCTCTCTCTTTTCCTCTCCCTTCTCCCTCTTCGTTGTCGTCACCCTTTTCCTTCTTTACACAAACCGCCCTCGCCTTGGAGCAAACCGCCGCCACTACCTCTTTGTTTCCTCCTTCCAAAACGAACGTCGCCGTTACCCATGCTCCTTCCTCGGTTTGTCGCGACGGCCCTGCTGCAAGCCGTCTCGTCACTGTGGGCAACACGTGGAGGTCTGGATAGCGAGGTGAAGCCTGAGGTTGGTCCCGACCCCATCGCCGCCATCGTCTAAGTCGGGTATGCCTTCAACTCCCTCCTCCACTTCTCTTCTTGTTTGTTGGCCTTGGGAACCGATTAATTAACTGGGTCTTGTTTATGGTGGTACGGGTTCTGCGTTGGACGGCCATGGTGGTGCGTGGTTGCGTGTGTCATTCCGGCAGTGTCGTTCTGGCAGTGAGTGGCTGCGGACGGTATTCTTTCCGGCGGTAGTGTTGGTTGTGCTTGGGTTGTTCTTGAACAGTAGGTGAGGGAGCTGGTCGGGGTTTGTTGCTGTAGGCTTGGCTGTGACGACAGTGAGGTTTTGTTCTTTCGGGTAAGGACTCGAATTCTTAATCTCTTTTCTTCTCTTCCAATTTGTTTTGGGTGTATGGTCGTTGTGTTGTTATGGAATGTTGGGTGTATGGTTTGGTTTTGGGCAGTGATTGTGCGACCACCGAACTCGGATTTGGAGTTGTTGGATAGGTTCGGTGCCGGCAGCAAGTTTCTGGAATCGTTTTGGTGTTGTTGAGGATTTTCCGGCAAGGTTGACCGGAATCCGACGAGGCTCGGGAATTTTTCGGCGAGGCTCGGGATTTTTCCAGTGAAGGCTCGGGTTTTGTTCCGGCATTTAACGGTATTACCTCGATGTGTAATTTGACTTTTTAATCTCATTCATGGCATGTAATAATTAATGTAGGTATAATTATTGTACCGGAAATTAAAGTTATTTAGTGGAATACCGTGTGCGGGGTTGTGAGTGTGTATAACCGGGAATTTACCGACACGGGTAGAACCATAGGCCGGGAACATTTGGGCTCGGATTGACCTTAGAACGGTTTTAGGGGAATCGGGCCCAGGCCCAATATTTAACTTATGAATAACCTTGGATTTAAGTAACGGGCTTTGAGCCCAATCTTATACTTGGTTAATTATGGACTTAAGGAAGTGGGCCTTAGGCCCGGAATTGAATTTGGACTTAAATGGGCTTTAGGCTCGGGAACTCGTTAAGGACATAATGAATGGGCCATAGGCCCGGGAGCTATTTATGGACTTAGTTGGGCTTAAGCCCGGAGCACCTTAGGTCCCAATCTCTTTTGTAACGCCCCGGATTTTCATAATTTGATTTTCGAGATTTTCGAAATTTTTATTCCAATTTTACCCTTGTGGAATTTCGGGATTTTTGGTTATGGAAATAAATTATTTTCCTTGGGAATAATGTTTTTAGGCTGGTAATATAAGGGGTTTAAGTTTCGTCGGAAACGGGGACTTGTTTCGGGGTGAAACGGGGTTTTAACGTAGTTGTAAGTAAAACTACGTCGTTTTGCTTAATGGGGGAAAAAAAAGAAGAAGACGTTGACTAGGGCGGGTTGACCGCGCCTCAGTCCAAAACGGCGTCGTTTTGGGACTGGGCCGGCTCACACCCTAAAAACCCTAACCCCTTCCCTCTCTTTCTTTTCTTCTCTTTTCACTCTTCCTTCTTCTTTCTCTTTTCTCTCCCGACGGCGCCCCCTTCTCCTTCTTTCTTTTCTCTCTCTCTCTTCTTCTCTCTCCCTCTCATCTCCCTCTCCCACGATTTCCACCCCGATTTCTTTTTCCCCTTTGGCTGCACTTCCTCTCCTGTGGTTTTCTCGCTCGCACGACGCCTTCGCAGGCCCGTACCTCTACGCGTCGTCGCCTGTGTTTTTTACGCCACTGTCGTCGTCACGCCTCCCTTTACTCCACGCCGCCGCCACCACGAGTTGCAGGGGGACCGAGTCTAGAGCTCGAGTCGCCGCCGACGTCGCCTTGGTCGGGTAAGCCTCCGACCCCTTCCTTCTTCTCTTTCGTTTTCTTTCACCGGGTGTTGGTTGGGACTAACTCGTCTTGGGTTGTTTGCCTTTGATGTTGGGTTGGTTGCTGTGTGTGTGGGTTTGGCGAGGGTTTGCAGGTTGTGGTGGTGTTGGGCCTATGTTCGTGACGGGCTGTGTTGGTGGGTTTAGGCCCTGGTCGGGCGGTGGTTGTTCCGGCAGTGGGGAGCTCGGTGCTGTGTGTGTTGATTTCTGGGCAGGAAGGTGGCAGACTCGGGTCTATTGCCATTTACGAGTCATAGGCATCGGCCGTGGACAGATTGTTCTAATTTCCGGGTAAGGATTATTTTCCAACCCTTCTAATAGTCTTGAAGTTGTGAATTGAGAGTTTTGTTCTAGAATTGAAACGGGTCAAGAGTGTTGTTATTTTGGTGGCAGCAGTGTGGTTGTCGTGGTGGTTTCGTTTTGGTGTTGTTGAGGGTTTTCCGGCATGGTCACCGGAATCCGGCAAGGCTCGAGAATTTTCCGGCGAGCCTCGGGATTTTTTCGGCGAAGTCTCGGTTTTCATTCTGGCATTTAAAGGTATTACCTCGATGTGTAATTTGATGTTTTAATTCTATTCAAGGCATGTAATAATTAACGCAAGTATAATTGTTGTATCGAGTATTAAAGATATTTAGTGGGTGCGGGGTTGTGAGTGTGTATAGCTGGGAGTTTACCGACACGGGTAGAACCATAGGCCGGGAATATTTGGACTCGGGTAAAACCCTTAAGTGGAAATTGGTCCGAATCGGGCCTAGGCCCGGTAATGAGATTTTTATAACTTGATTTGATAACCGTTGGACTTAGATGGGCTTTAGGCCCGGGGACTCGTTAAGAACATAACGAATGGGCCATAGGCCAGGAGAACTACTTATGGACTTAGTTGGGCTTAAGCCCGGTGAACCTTAGGTCCCGATACTCGGAGTTTAGGTGAGAGAACATCTTGACGGGCTTTGACCCGGAAATTACATAATTGGCTAGCTAGGGACGGGTTTAACTCAGTTGAGCATTTTAGTTATCATGCATGCACGACTTATTGTAATTGCTTGTAATTTGTTGTGTGTGCCAGTATTCAGGCACGAGTAACACCTCGGGAGCTGGAGGATCTATTTTGGGAAAAGCTCCACAGGACAATCGTCGTTGAGGTGACTTTATACGTCTTTTTATGTTTGTATGCATGAGCCTGTTGGATTGGTCTGTTTGAGTTGCATGCCCTGTTTGCTAACATGTTGTGATCCGTATAGTGTGCCTAAGTGTACTATTTGCTGATGAGCATGATATTTGGATTGTTATGAAATATAGCATGTGGAGTGATTCTGGGTGTTTTGTGTGATGTACTGTGGGTCGGAGACCCGGATATCTGATTGAGTTGATTATTCACACAACCCTGTTAGATCACAATTCTTGGCACACATAAACTCATAACTTGTGAATAAAGATAATGTACAGTAGAAGATAGGCTACTGTGTGCTGATGACCGGTTGGTTCGAGCGGGAAGTGATACCCCTCGGGTTTGCATGCGGGATAGCATGTGATATGCGGATTAGTATATGGGTCTGTAATGACCGGTTTTACCTCCCTCCTTCTACCTCCCCCTTTCTACCTCCCTCTTTCACTCTGTCTCTCTCTCTCTCTCTCTATGGATATGTTTGGGCTTCGTGCCTGGTTTTATTTGGGTTTATGCCTGGTTGTCTCATGAGACGGGACCGAGCTCGACGCACACAGTAGGGGGCCCTGAATAATAAATTATAATAAGAAAACTTAACACACAACAGATGGAGAATAATGAACTGTTTGCTTGAATGTCTTGGCATGTTAGTACTGGTTGTTGTATGTTTGCATACTTGTCTTGTATCTCTTCTTTCCTTTCGAACTTGTTTCTGCACACCTACATAATTAGATTTATACTTCTCACTGAGTAGGCGACTCACATAATCGCCAACGCTGTTTTTCAGACTCTTAGTTAGCGTGCAATCACTTCCTACCCTTTCAGAGTACAGACGTGGTTACCTCAGCAGGTAGTTGTGCCTCTTCTCCCGGTTGGATCCATAGAGCCAACTTGCATTTCATTTTTACTTTGTTTTTATTTTATCTTCATCTTCCGCTGCATTGGATTTTTTATGAGATGTCATTTTGATTTTGACTATTTTATCAGCGGGTTGCCGGGATTTGGTGTTTGATGATGTATCGGTAGGATGCCGGGTTGACTTGAGGCTTGTTAAGCCGATTTTGTATTTGTTTTTTATGACATCTCGGAATATTAAGAATCTCTTCCCAGATAATGTTTTGATATTGGATTTCGTGTCCTGGGTTTCAGGGGTATTTTGGTAATTTCCTTTGTTTGAGTATTTTATTTGTAAAATTGGGACACGGGTGTTTCAGCTTGGTAGCGAAGCAGGCTTCAGATCCTTGGTTTTAAAAGTGTTTTAAACTTTGTTTTCAAAGCGTTTCCTGTGTTTAAGCCTGTTTCTGGATTATGACTTTAAAGGTGTTTTTGACTCATTTGCATTCATATAGGCGTTGATATGGATCACCAGGGGTAGCACAATGCTGAGGATGATGCCGCTACTCATGTCTCCGACAATGTGTCGGTGATGCAGGTTCCCGTTGGTCAGGGGAACAATAATGCAGCAGAGAATAATGCTGCAGGTGGAGGAGGACAGAATGTTGTGCCACCTGTTGTGGACCTAGCGTTCCAGCAGTATCAGGCCTTCTTGTAGTGGCAGCAGTTTCAGCAGCAGCAGCAGGGTGCCCAGCCAGTAGCACCTGCTGCAGCAGGTGGTATGGAGAGTGGGTATAAGCACATGGATAAGTCTGCAGTGAAGGAATTATCAGGTGAAGAGGGCAAAGCCAAGGAGTTTGATGATTGGTTCCGCCAGGTGGAGAACGTTCTGGAGAAGTTCACCTGTGCACCTGAGCAGAGAGCTCGATTTGCAGCACACAAGTTCACGGGGTATGCATTGACATGGTGGCAGGAACTTGTGGCCAACCTACCGAAGCCTGTGGAGATGCCTTGGGAGGATTTCAAGGAGAAATTCTACAAGGAGTTTCTTACTGTTAGTTTTCTGGAGGAGCAGAAGAAGCATTTTCTTGAGGTAAAGCAGGGTCTAGATGAGACTGTGTCTGCATTCAGGATCCGATTCAGCATTCTTCTATCTTATGCTAGAGAGTTTGTGCCCGATGAGGTGACTAGGTGCAGGCAGTTTGTTAGCAGCTTACGTACAGAGTTGGCATTAGCGGTGGCTGGTGGAGGGCACAAGACTTGGGAGGCAGTTTGTGAGGCTGCTTTTGATGCTGAGAGGGTTCAGTTGATCGGGAAGGAGGCTCGGACGGCCGAGCAGAGGAAGCAGTATTCTGCTTCGGGTCAGAAGAGGCAGTATTCTGATGCCGGAGGTGCAGATTATTCTGTTGGACAGAGTTCTTCTAACCAGGGTTCGAAGAAGTTCCGAGGGCAGAGTTATCAGGGTGGACCAAGCAGATCCTCGGGAGGACGGTCCTATCAGTCTGGCTCTCAGGGACGGGGCTTCTCGGCATGATTCTCGGGTACTTGCTGGTATTGCAATAAGCCGGGACACCAGAAGTCATCTTGCTATATGTGGATGAAGGATAATGGTGGCAGTGGTTCCCAGTATACAGTACAGAGTTTTGTGGCTAGTATGGTCATTGTGAGTTCGTGGTTGTTCCATTTGGGCTGACGAATGCACCGGCAGTGTTCATGTATATGATGCAGCAGGTCTTCCATGAATTTCTGGACCGGTTTGTGGTAGTGTTCATTGATGATATCTTGGTCTACTCGAGTAGCAAGGCCGAACGTGAGGACCACTTGAGACAGGTTTTGCAGAGGTTGAGAGAAGAGCAGCTCTATGCCATGCTCAGCAAGTGTGAGTTTTGGTTGGATGAGGTCGCATTTCTCGGGCATATTGTGTCCGGTGAGGGCATTAAGGTGGATCCGGCCAAGATTAAGGCAGTCATGGATTGGGAGCCACCGATGAGTGTATCAGAGATAGGGAGTTTTCTTGGATTTGCTGGCTACTACCGGAGGTTCATAAAGGGTTTTTCCTTGATAGTGGGTCCCATGACTAAGCTGTTGAGGAAAGATTGTACTTTTGCTTGGAATGACAGTTGTCAGAGGAGTTTTGAGGAGTTGAAGAGTCGGTTGACTTTTGCACCGGTTTTGACTGTTCTGAGACCCGGAGTGAAGTACACGGTGTTCAGTGATGCTTCTAGTCTTGGCTTGGGATGTGTAGGGTCGGGTGATTGCATATGCCTCTAGGCAGTTGAGAACTCACGAGAGGAACTATCCGAGCCATGATCTGGAGTTAGCTGCTGTGATCTTTGCTTTGAAGATCTGGAGACACCATCTGTACGGCGAGAGGTGTCGGATTTTCATGGATCACAAGAGTTTGAAGTACATCATGACCCAAAGGGAGCTTAATATGAGGCAGAGACGTTGGATTGAGCTTCTGAAGGATTATGATTGTACTATTAAGTACCATCCGGGCATGGCCAATGTTGTTGCAGATGCATTGAGCCGGAAGAGAGTGGTTTCTGCGGATGAGGACTCAGTTTCTTATGCTTTTCCTTCCTTGGTGGAGCTGAGGTAATTGGATGCACAGTTGGAGGTGGATGTTACTGGGGCGTTGCTTGCCAGTTTGAGCATCCGGCCGACCTTGAGGGATAAGATCGTAGAGTTGCAGTATGGTGATCCTCATTTAGCAGAGTTGCGAGGTAAGGCTCTCGGTGGAGAGAGATCTAGTTTCTATGTCCGGGAGGATGGTGCTTTGATGACCGGTGATTGGTTGTGTGTTCCGGATGTCGATGATTTGAGGAGATGGATCATGGATGAAGCGCATAACGCGCCGTATGCTATGCATCCGGGTAGCACCAAAATGTACCAGAACTTGAAGAGTCATTATTGGTGGCCCGGGATGAAGAAAGATGCTGCGGAGTTTGTGGCTCGTTGCATGACTTGTCAGCAGGTAAAAGCCGAGCATCAGGCTCCTGCCGGCAAATTGAGATCTTTGACCATTCCGCAGTGGAAGTGGGAGCATATCACTATGGACTTTGTTATCGAGTTACCGAGGACCCGGGGTCGACATGATGCCATCTGGGTCATTGTTGACAGGTTGACCAAGTCAGCTCATTTTCTACCGATTCAGCAGACGGATACAATGGATAAGCTGGTGGGGTTATATGTTTCGGGTATTGTCCGTCTACATGGGGTTCCACTATCCATTGTGTCGGACAGGGATCCGAGGTTTACTTCCCACTTCTGGAAGGGCTTATAGTCATCTTTAGGTACTAAGCTGAATTTCAGTACTGCATTCCATCCACAGACTGATGGGCAGTCAGAGAGGACTATACAGACGCTGGAGGATATGCTTAGAGCATGTGTGCTCAATTTTAGTGGTTCTTGGGATGAGACATTACCGTTGGTTGAGTTTGCTTATAACAACGGGTATCACTCCAGTATCGGTATGGCGCCTTATGAGGCTTTGTATGGGCGGAAGTGCCGTAGTCCGATCTGTTGGGATGAGGAAGGTCTGAGACAGGTGGTTGGTCCGGACCTAGTCCAGGAGACTGTTGATCAGATAGAGGTGGTTAAGCAGTGCATGAGGGCTGCTCAGGACCGGCAAAAGAGTTTTGCCGATAAGCATCGTCGGGAGATGGAGTACAGTGTAGATGACAGAGTTTTCCTCCGTGTTGCTCCCTGGAGAGGTGTTATCAGGTTTGGGAGGAAGGGCAAGTTGAGCCCTCGTTATATTGGTTCTTTTGAGATCATGGAGCGGATTGGTCCGCTGGCCTATAGGTTGGCATTACCGGAGGAGCTGTCGCGCATACATGATGTATTCCACGTTTCGATGCTGTGGCGTTATCGGTCTGATCCTAGTCATGTTGTATCCCCGACGGAGGTGGAGGTTTCTGAGGATTTGACCTATGTTGAGGAGCTGGTGGAGAATTTAGCTCAGGAGGTGCGGCAGTTGTGGAGTTGTACCATTCCTATGGTTCAGGTTAGAGGGAGCCGTCATTCCCCGAATGAGGCTACTTGGGAGGTTGAGTCCCATATGAGGGAACAGTATCCCCATTTGTTTTGATGTTTCATATCTTGTAATTTCGAGGACGAAATTTCCTTAAGTGGGTTGGAACTGTAACGCCCCGGATTTTCAAAATTTGATTTTCGGGAATTTCGGAATTTTTATTCCAATTTTACCCTTGTGGAATTTCCGGATTTTTGGTTATGGAAATAAATTATTTTCCTTGGGAATAATGTTTTTAGGCTGGTAATATAAGGGGTTTAAGTTTCATCGAAAACGGGGACTTGTTTCGGGGTGAAACGGGGTTTTAACGTAGTTGCAAGTAAAACTACGTCGTTTTGCTTAGTGGGGGAAAAAAAAAAGAAGAAGACGTTGACAAGGGCGGGTTGACCGCGCCTCAGTCCAAAACGGCGTCATTTTGGGACTGGGCCGGCTCACACCCTAAAAACCCTAACCCCTTCCCTCTCTTTCTTTTCTTCTCTTTTCACTCTTCCTTCTTCTTTCTCTTTTCTCTCCCGATGGCGCCCCCTTCTCCTTCTTCCTTTTCTCTCTCTCTCTTCTTCTCTCTCCCTCTCATCTCCCTCTCCCACGATTTCCACCCCGATTCCTTTTTCCCCCTTGGCTGCATTTCCTCTCCTGTGGTTTTCCCGCTCGCACGACGCCGTCGCCACCCCGTACCTCTACGTGCCGTCGCCTGTGTGTTTTACGCCACCGCCGTCGTCACGCCTCCCTTTACTCCCGCCGCCGCCACCATGAGTTGCAGGGGGGACCGAGTCTAGAGCTCGAGTCGCCGCCGACGTCGCCTTGGTCGGGTAAGCCTCCGACCCCTTCCTTCTTCTCTTTCGTTTTCTTTCACCGGGTGTTGGTTGGGACTAACTCGTCTCGGGTTGTTTGCCTTTGATGTTGGGTTGGTTGCTGTGTGTGTGGGTTCGGCGGGGGTTTGCAGGTTGTGGTGGTGTTGGGCCTGTGTTCGTGACGGGCTGTGTTGGTGGGTTTAGGCCTTGGTCGGGCGGTGGTTGTTCCGGCAGTGGGGAGCTCGGGTGTAGTGCTGTGTGTGTTGATTTCTGGGCAGGAAGGTGGCAGACTCGGGTCTATTGCCATTCACGAGTCATAGGCATCGACCGTGGACAGATTGTTCCAATTTTCAGGTAAGGATTATTTTCCAACCCTTCTAATAGTCTTGAAGTTGTGAATTGAGAGTTTTGTTCTAGAATTGAAACGGGTCAATAGTGTTGTTATTTTGGTGGCAGCAGTGTGGTTGTCGTGGTGGTTTCGTTTTGGTGTTGTTGAGGGTTTTCCGGCAAGGTCACCGGAATCCGACAAGGCTCAAGAATTTTCTAGCGAGGCTCGGAATTTTTCCGGCGAAGGCTCGGTTTTCATTCTGGCAGTTAACGGTATTACCTCGATGTGTAATTTGATGTTTTAATTCTATTCAAGGCATGTAATAATTAACGCAATTATAATTGTTGTAACGGGTATTAAAGATATTTAGTGGGTGCGGGGTTGTGAGTATGTATAGCCGGGAGTTTACCGACACAGGTAGAACCATAGGCCGGGAATATTTGGACTCGGGTAAAACCCTTAAGTGGAAATTGGTCCGAATCGCCCGGTAATGAGATTTTTATAACTTGATTTGGTAACCATTGGACTTAGATGGGCTTTAGGCCCGGGGACTCGTTAAGAACATAACGAATGGGCCATAGGCCCGGGGAACTACTTATGGACTTAGTTGGGCTTAAGCCCGGTGAACCTTAGGTCCCGATACTCGGAGTTTAGGTGAGAGAACATCTTGACGGGCTTTGACCCGGAAATTACATAATTGGCTAGCTAGGGACGGGTTTAACTCAATTGAGCATTTTAGTTATCATGCATGCACGACTTATTGTAATTGCTTGTAATTTGTCGTGTGTGCCGGTATTCAGGCACGGGTAACACCTCGGGAGCTGGAGGATCTGTTTTGGGAAAAGCTCCACAAGACAATCGTCGTTGGGGTGACTTTATACGTCTTTTTATGTTTGTATGCATGAGCCTATTGGATTGGTCTGTTTGAGTTGCATGCCCTGTTTGCTAACATGTTGTGATCCGTACTGTGTGCCTAAGTGTACTATTTGCTGATGAGCATGATATTTGGATTGTTATGAAATATAGCATGTGGAGTGATTCTGGGTGTTTTGTGTGATGTACTGTGGGTCGGAGACCCGGATATCTGATTGAGTTGATTATTCACACAACCCTGTTAGACCACAATTCTTGGCACACATAAACTCATAACTTGTGAATAAAGATAATGTACAGTAGAAGATAGGCTACTGTGTGCTGATGACCGGTTGGTTCGAGCGGGAAGTGATACCCCTCAGGTTTACATGCGGGATAGCATGTGATATGCGGATTAGCATATGGGTCTGTAATGACCGGTTCTACCTCCCTCCTCCTACCTCCCCCTTTCTACCTCCCTCTTTCACTCCGTCTCTCTCTCTCTCTCTATCGATATGTTTGGGCTTCGTGCCTGGTTTTATTTGGGCTTATGCCTGGTTGTCTCATGAGACGGGACCGAGCTCGACGCACACAGTAGGGGGCCCTGAATAATAAATTATAATAAGAAAACTTAACACACAACAGATGTAGAATAATGAACTGTTTGCTTGAATGTCTTGGCATGTTAGTACTGGTTATTGTATGTCTGCATACATGTCTTGTATCTCTACTTTCCTTTCGAACTTGCTTTGCACACCTACATAATTAGATTTTATACTGCTCACTGAGTAGGCGACTCACATAATCGCCAATGTTGTTTTCCAGACTCTTAGTTAGCGTGAAGCCACTTCCTACCCTTCCAGAGTACGGATGTGGTTACCTCAGCAAGTAGCTGTGCCTCTTCTCCCGGTTGGATCCATAGAGCAGACTTGTATTTAATTTTTACTTTGTTTTTATTTTATCTTCATCTTCCGCTGCATTGGATTTTTTATGAGATGTCATTTTGATTTTGACTATTTTATCGGCGGGTTGCCGGGATTTGGTGCTTGATGATGTATCGGAAGGATGCCAAGTTGACTTGAGGCTTGTTAAGCCGATTTTGTATTTGTTCTTTATGACATCTCGGAATATTAAGAATCTTTTCCCAGATAATGTTTTGATATTGGATTTCGTGTCCTGGGTTTTAGGGGTATTTTGGTAATTTCCTTTGTATGAATATTTTATTTGTAAAATTGGGACGCGGGTGTTTCATCTTTGGAGTTACCTTTTGGGCTTAGACCCGGAAATTACATAATTGGCTAGCTAGGGTCGGGTTTAACTCAGTTGAGCATTTAGTTATCATGCATGCACGGTTTGGTTGTAATTGTTTTGTAATATTTGTGTGTGCCGGTATTCAGGCACGGGAAATACCTCGAGAGCTGGTGGATCTGTCTTGGGGAAGGCTCCACAGGATAATCGACGTTGAGGTGACTTTATACGTCTTTTTATGTCTGTATGCATGAGCTTGTTAGACTGGTTTGTTTGAGTTGCAAGCCTTGTTTGCTAACATGCTGTGATCCGTATTGTGTGCCTATGTGTTACTTTTTGCTGGATGAGCATGACTTTTGGTTTGTTATGGTATATAACATGTGGAGTGATTTTGGGTGATTTGTGTGATGTACTGTGGGTCGGAGACCCGGATACTTTATTGAGTTGATAATTCACGCAACCCTGTTAAATCACAACTCTTGGCACACATGAACTCATAATTTATGAATAAGAATAATGTACAGTAGAAGATAGGCTACTATGTGCTGATGACCGGTTGGTTCGAGCGGGAAGTGATACCCCTCAGGTTTGCATGCGGGATGGCATGATATATGCGGTTTAGCATATGGGTCTGTGATGACCGGTTCTACCTCCCTCTTTCTCTCTCTCTCTCTCTCTCTCTCTCTATGGATATGTTTGGGCTTCGTGCCTGGTTATATTGGGCTTATGCCTGGTTGTCTCATGAGACGGGACCGAGCTCGACGCACACAGTAGAGGGCCCTGAATAATAAATATAATAATAAAACTTAATACACAAACGGATGTAAAATATAAATTGTATGCTTGTATGCTGTTGGCATGTTAGTACTGGTTATTGTATCTCTGCATACATGTCTTGTATCTCTACTTTCCTTTCGAACTTGCTTTGCACACCTACATAATTAGATTTATACTGCTCACTGAGTAGGCGACTCACATAATCGCCAACGTTGTTTTTCAGACTCTTAGTTAGCGTGCAGTCTCTTTCTTCCTTTTCGGAGTGCGGACATGGATATCCCAGCAGGTAGCTGTGCTTCATCTCCCGGTTGGATCTATAGAGTCGACATGCATATCATTTTATTTCTCTTGTTTTTTTTTCTTTGATTATTTCTTC
Organism: Turnera subulata; assembly: GCA_028386065.3. Lineage (NCBI taxonomy): Eukaryota > Viridiplantae > Streptophyta > Magnoliopsida > Malpighiales > Passifloraceae > Turnera > Turnera subulata. Next base: position 54,288 of record JAKUCV010006471.1, read on the forward strand.
CGCTGCAACGAATTTTTGTTAAGATGTCATTACTGGTTTTGATTACTTTATCGGCGGGTTGCCGGGATTTGATATTTGATGATGTTCGGCAGGATGCCGGGTTGACTTATGGATTGTTAAGCCGGTTTGTTTTTTTGTTTTTTTATGACATCTCGGATTATTAAGATTTTTGAATAATGTTTTGGTATTCGATTTCGTGTCCTGGGTTTCAGGGGCACTTTGGTAAATTCCTATCGATTAAGTATTTTATATGTAAAATTGGGACACGGGTGTTTCAGCTTGGTAGCGGAGCAGGCTTCAGATCCTTGGTTTTAAAAGTGTTATAAACTTTGTTTTCACAGTGATTTTTGTGTTTAAGCCCGTTTCCGGATTTATGACTTTAAAAGTGTTTTTGACTCATTTGCATTCATATAGGCGTTGATATGGATCACCTGGGGCAGCACAATGTTGAGGATGATGCCGCTACTCATGTCTCCGACAATGTGTCGGTGATGCAGGTTCCCGTTGGTCAGGGGAACAATGATGCAGCAGGGAATAATGCTGCAGGTGGAGGAGGACAGAATGTTGTGCCACCTGTTGTGGACCTAGCGTTCCAGCAGTATCAGGGCTTTTTGCAGTGACAGCAGTTCCAGCAGTTTCAGCAGCAGCAGCAGGGTGCCCAGTCGGTTGCACCTGTAGTGGCAGGTGGTATGGAGAGTGGTTACAAACACATGGATAAGTCAGCAGTGAAGGAATTCTCTGGTGAGGAGGGCAAAGCCAAGGAGTTTGATGATTGGTTCCGCCAGGTGGAGAATGTTCTGGAGAAGTTCACTTGTGCTCCTGAACAGAGAGCTCGATTTGCAGCACACAAGTTCACAGGGTATGCATTGACATGGTGGCAGGAACTTGTGTCCAACTTACTGAAGCCTGTGGAGATTCCTTGGGAGGATTTCAAGGAGAAATTCTACAAGGAGTTTCTTACTGTTGGTTTTCTGTAGGAGCAGAAAAAGCAGTTCCTTGAGGTGAAGCAGGGACTAGAGGAGACTGTGTCTGCATTCAGAATCCGATTCAACATCCTTCTCTCTTATGCTAGGGAGTTTGTGCCCGACGAGGTGACTAAGTGTAGGCGGTTTGTTAACGGCTTACGTACAGAGTTGGCGTTAGCTGTGGCTGGTGGAGGGCACAAGACTTGGAAGGCAGTTTGTGAGGCTACTTTTGATGCTGAAAGGGTTCAGTTGATCGGGAAGGAGGCTCAGACAACCGAGCAGAGGAAGCAGTCTTCTGCTTCAGGACAGAAGAGGCAGTATTCTAATGCCGGAGGTGCAGACTACTCTGGTGGACAGGGTTCTTCTTACCTAGGTTCGAAGAAGTCCCGAGGGCAGAGTTATCAGGGTGGACCAGGTAGATCTTCAAGAGGACGATCCTATCAGTCTGGCTCTCAGGGACGGGGGTTATCGGCACGATTCTCGGGTACATGCTGGTATTGCAATAAGCCGGGACACCAGAAGTCATCTTGCTACAAGTGGAATAAGGATAACGGTGGCAGTGGTTCCCAGTATACAGTACAGAGTTTTGTGGCTAGTGGTGCTGTTTCTTCTGGTCCGAACAGGGGTGGCAGACAGCAGGGTCAAGGTCGTGGGGGGTTCTGGAGCTCCGAACTGCGGGGGTGTGACGCAGTCTGCTGCAGCTTCTAGGGTTTATGCCATCACCCGAGAGGAGGCTGCTGATGCTCCAGAGGTTATAGCAGGTACATTTATGGTTTTTGGTCAGTTTGCACATGCTTTAGTTTATCCAGGTTCAGCACACTCTTTTGTATCACGTGCATTCATGACCACTCATAACATAGAAGATGATAACTTTAGTAGACCCCTGAGAGTCCGTTTACCCACTGGTGACATAGTGGTGGTTGATTGAGTTTGTAGAGATGTATCGATAGAGTATGATAGTGAGAGTTTCCCTTCTGATCTTGTTGTCATGGACTTGGGAGAGTTTGATGTTATTTTAGGCGTGGATTGGTTGTCCAAACACCAGGCAGTAGTTGATTGTCGGGCCAGGGAAGTGTCCTTATCTTCTCTGTTGGGGCGTAGATTGGTGTTCGTCGGAGAGCGAAGAGCTCTATCGGCGTGTTGTATCTCGGCCATCCAAGCTTTCAGGATGATCCGAGAAGGTTGTGATGCTTTTCTAGCTCATGTGGTCGATTCTTCGATACCAGTACCTGGAGTGGAGGATATCCCAATTGTTCGGGAGTTTCCCGATGTATTTCCTGATGATCTACCTGGGTTGCCTCCGGAGCGGGAGGTGGAGTATACAGTTGACTTGGTACCGGGAGTTGCACCTATTTCTATACCGCCCTACAGAATGGCTCCGGCAAAACTTCAAGAGTTGAAGAAACAACTAGAGGAGTTATTGGATAAGGGTTTCATTAGACCGAGCATCTCACCTTGGGGTGCCCCGGTCTTGTTTGTGAAAAAAAAATGGCAGTATGCAGATGTGTATGGACTATAGGCAGTTGAACAAGGTGACTGTGAAGAACAAGTATCCTATGCCCAGGATCGATGATTTGTTCGATCAGTTGCAGGGTGCATCCGTATTCTCCAAGATTGACCTGAGATCTAGCTACCATCAGGTTCGGATTGCAGAGCAAGACATACCGAAGACTGCATTCCGCACTCGGTATGGTCATTATGAGTTTGTGGTTGTTCCATCTGGTCTGACGAATGCACCGGCAGTGTTCAAGTGTATGATGCAATAGGTCTTCCATGAATTTCTGGACCGGTTTGTAGTAGTGTTCATTGATGATATTCTGGTCTACTCGAGTAGTAAGGCCGAACATGAGGACCACTTGTGGCTGGTTTTACAGAGGTTGAGAGAAGAACAACTCTATGCCAAGCTCAGCAAGTGTGAGTTTTGGTTGGATGAGGTCGCGTTTCTTGGGCATATTGTGTCTGGTGAGGGCATTAAGGTGGATCCGGCCAAGATTAAGGCAGTCATGGATTGGGAGCCACCGAAGAGTGTATCGGAGATACGGAGTTTTCTTGGACTTGCTGGTTACTACCGGAGGTTCATAGAGGGTTTTTCCTTAATAGCGGGTCCCATGACTAAACTGTTGAGGAAAGACTATACTTTTGCTTGGGATGACCGTTGTCAAAAGAGTTTTGAGAAGTTGAAGAGTCGGTTGACTTCTGCACCGGTTTTGACTGTCCCGAGACCTGGAGTGGAGTACACGGTATTCAGTGATGCTTCTGGTTTGGGCTTAGGATGTGTTTTGATGCAGGAGGGTCGGGTGATTGCTTATGCCTCCAAGCAGTTGAGAACTCATGAGAGGAACTATCCGACCCATGATCTGGAGTTAGCTGCTGTGGTCTTTGCTCTAAAAATCTGGAGACACCATCTATACGGTGAGAAGTGTCGAATTTTCACGGACCACAAGAGTTTGAAGTACATCATGACCCAAAGGGAGCCTAATATGAGGCAGAGACGCTGGATTGAGCTTCTGAAGGATTATGATTGTACTATTAAGTACCATCCGGGCAAGGCCAATGTTGTTGGAGATGCATTGAGTCGGAAGAGAGTGATTTCTGCGGATGAGGACCCAGTTTCTTATGCTTTGCCTTCCTTGGTAGAGCTGAGGTCGTTGGATGCAGAGTTAGAGGTGGATGTTACTGGGGCGTTGTTAGCCAGTATGAGCATCCGACCGACCTTGAGGGATAAAATCATAGAGTTGCAGTATGGTGATCCTCATTTAGTAGAGTTGCGGGATAAGGCTCTCGGTGGAGAGAGTTCTAGTTTCTATGTCTGGGAGGATGGTGCTTTGATGACCGGTGATCGGTTGTGTGTTCCGGATGTTGATGATTTGAGGAGATGGATCATGGATGAAGCGCATAACGCGCCATAAGCCATGCATCCGGGTAGCACCAAAATGTACCAGAACTTGAAGAGTCATTATTGGTGGCCCGGGATGAAGAAGGATGTTGCGGAGTTTGTGGCTCGTTGTATGACTTGTCAGCAGGTGAAAGCCGAGCATCATGCTCCTGCCGGCATGTTGAGATCTTTGACTATTCCGCAGTGGAAGTGGGAGCATATCACTATGGACTTTATGATCGGGGTTACCGAGGACCCGGGGTCGACATGATGCCATCTGGGTCAATGTTGACAGGTTGACCAAGTCAGCTCATTTCCTACCGATTCAGCAGACGGATACAATGGATAAGCTGGCGAGGTTATATGTTTCGAGTATTGTCCGTCTACATGGAGTTCCACTATCCATTGTGTCGGACAGGGATCCGAGGTTTACTTCCCAATTCTGGAAGAGTTTACAGTCAGCTTTGGGTACTAAGCTCAATTTCAGTACTACATTCCATCCGCAGACCGATGGGCAGTCGGAGAGAACCATACAGACACTGGAGGATATGCTTAGAGCCTGTGTGCTCAATTTTAGTGGTTCTTGGGATGAGACATTACCGTTGGTTGAGTTTGCATATAACAATGGGTATCACTCCAGTATCGGCATGGCGCCATATGAGGCTTTATATGGGCGGTAGTGTCGTAGTCCGATCTGTTGGGATGAGGAAGGTTTGAGACAGGTAGTTGGTCCGGACCTAGTCCAGGAGACTGTTGATCAGATCGAAGTGGTCAAGCAGTGCATGAGGGCTGCTTAGGACCGGCAAAAGAGTTTTGCCGATAAGCATCGTCGAGAGATGGAGTACAGTGTAGGTGACAGAATTTTCCTCCGTGTTGCTCCCTGGAGAGGTGTTATCCGGTTTGGGAGGAAGGGCAAGTTGAGCCCTTGTTATATTGGTCCTTATGAGATCATGGAGCGGATTGGTCCGCTGGCCTACAGGTTGGCTTTACCGGAGGAGCTGTCGCGCATACATGATGTATTCCATGTTTCGATGCTGAGGCGTTATCGGTTTGATCCTAGTCATGTTGTATCCCCGACAGAGGTGGAGGTTTCTGAGGATTTGACCTATGTCGAGGAGCCGATGGAGATTTTGGCTCAGGAGGTGCGACAGTTGAGGAGTCGTACCATTCCCATGGTTCGGGTCAGATGGAGTCGTCATTCCCCAAATGAGGCTACTTGGGAGGTTGAGTCCCATATGCGGGAACAGTATCCCCATTTGTTTTGATGTTTCATATCTTGTAATTTCGAGGACGAAATTTTCTTAAGTGGGGTAGAACTGTAACGCCCCGGATTTTCATAATTAGATTTTTGGAATTTTCGAAATTTATTCCAATTTTACCCTTGCGGTATTTTCAAGTTTTAGTCGAGGAAATAAATTATTATTCCTTGGAAATGTCAATTTTAAGTTGGTATTGTTCATGGTTCAGGTTCCGTGGGAAACGAATTCGAGATCGGGGTGAAACGTGAAGTTTAACGTGGTTTCAATCGAAACTACATCGTTTTGAAAAAAAAAAAAAGGGAGGGCGCGTTGACCAGGCAGGGGGGTTGACCACGCCTAAGCGGACGACAGGTCGTCCACTAGGGCGGCCAAACCCTAGCCCGAGCCCCTCTTCTTTTCTCCTTCTTTTCTCCTCCTTTTCTCTTTTCTCTTTTGGCCGCCGCTCCCACCTTCTCCTCCTTCTCTCTCTCTCTCTCTCTCTCTCTCTCTCTCTCTCTCTCTCTCTCTCTCTCTCTCTTTTCCTCTCCCTTCTCCCTCTTCGTCGTCGTCACCCTTTTCCTTCTTTACACAAACTGCCCTCGCCTTGGAGCAGACCGCTGCCACTACCTCTTTGTTGCCTCCTTCCAAAACGAACGTCGCCGTTACCCGTGCTCCTTCCTTGGTTTATCGCGACGGCCCTGCTGCAGGCCATCTCGTCACTGCGGGCAACACATGGAGGTCTGGATCGCGAGGTGAAGCCTGATGTTGGTCCCGACCCCTTCGCCGCCGTCGTCTAAGTCTGGTAAGCCTTCAACTCCCTCTTCCACTTCTCTTCTTGTTTGTTGGCCTTGGGAACCGATTAATTAACTGGGTCTTGTTTATGGTGGTACGGGTTTTGCGTTGGACGGCCGTGGTGGTGCGTGGTTGCGTGTGTCATTCCGGCAGTGTCGTTTCGGCAGTGAGTGGCTGCGGACGGTATTCTTTCCGGCGGTAGTGTTGGTTGTGCTTGGGTTGTTCTTGAAGAGTAGGCGAGGGAGCTGGTCGGGGTTTGTTGCTGCGGGCTTGGCTGTGACGACAGTGAGGTTTTGATCTTTTGGGTAAGGACTCGAATTCTTAATCTCTTTTCTTCTCTTCCAATTCGTTTTGGGTGCATGGTCGTTGTGTTTTTATTGAATGTTGGGTGTATGGTTTGGTTTTGGGCAGTGATTGTGCGAGCACCGAACTCGGATTTGGAGTTGTTGGATAGGTTCGGTGCTGGCAGCAAGTTTCTGGAATCGTTTTGGTGTTGTTGAGGATTTTTCCGGCGAGGCTCGGGATTTTTCCGGCGAAGGCTAGGGTTTTGTTCCGGCATTTAACGGTACTACCTCGATGTGTAATTTGATGTTTTTAATCTCATTCATGGCATGTAATAATTAATGTAGGTATAATTGTTGTACCGGAAATTAAAGTTATTTAGTGGAATACCGTGTGCGGGGTTGTGAGTGTGTATAACTGGGAATTTATCGACACGGGTAGAACCATAGGCCGGGAACATTTGGGCTCGGGTTGACCTTAGAACGGTTTTAGGGGAACCGGGCCCAGGCCCAATATTTAACTTATGAATAACCCTTGGATTTAAGTAACGGGCTTTGAGCCCAATTTTATACTTGGTTAACTACGGACTTAAGGAAGAGGGCCTAAGGCCCGGAATTGAATTTGGACTTTGATGGGCTTTAGGCCCGGGAACTCGTTAAGGACATAATGAATGGGCCATAGGCCCGAGAGCTATTTATGGACTTAGTTGGGCTTAAGCCCGGAGCACCTTAGGTCCCAATCTCTTTGGAGTTACCTTTTGGGCTTAGACCCGGAAATTACATAATTGGCTAGCTAGGGTCGGGTTTAACTCAGTCGAGCTTTTAGTTATCATGCATGCACGGTTTGGTTGTAATTGTTTTGTAATATCTGTGTGTGCCGGTATTCAGGCACGGGAAATACCTCAGGAGCTGGTGGATCTGTCTTGGGGAAGGCTCCACAGAATAATCGACGTTGAGGTGACTTTATACGTCTTTTTATGTTTGTATGCATGAGCTTGTTAGACTGGTCTGTTTGAGTTGCATGCCTTGTTTGCTAACATGCTGTGATCCGTATTGTGTGCCTATGTGTTACTGTTTGCTGGATGAGCATGACTTTTGGTTTGTTCTGGTATATAACATGAGTGATTTTGGGTGATTTTTATGATGTACTGTGGGTCGGAGACCCGGATACTTGATTGAGTTGATAATTCACGCAACCCTGTTAAATCACAACTCTTGGCACACATGAACTCATAATTTAGGAATAAGAATAATGTACAGTAGAAGCTAGGCTACTGTGTGCTGATGACCGCGGTTGGTTCGAGCGGGAAGTGATACCCCTCGGGTTTGCATGCGGGATGGCATGATATATGCGGTTTAGCATATGGGTCTGTGATGACCGGTTCTACCTTTCTCCTTCTACCTCCCCCCTTCTACCTCCCCCTTTCTACCTCCCTCTTTCTATCTGTCTCTCTCTCTCTCTCTATGGATATGTTTGGGCTTCGTGCCTGGTTATATTGGGCTTATGCCTGGTTGTCTCATGAGACGGGACCGAGCTCGACGCACACAGTAGAGGGCCCTAAATAATAAATATAATAATAAAACTTAATACACAAATGGATGTAAAATATAATTGTATGCTTGTATGCTGTTGGCATGTTAGTACTGGTTATTGTATGTCTGCATACATGTCTTGTATCTCTACTTTCCTTTCGAACTTTCTTTGCACACCTACATAATTATATTTATACTGCTTACTGAGTAGGCGACTCACATAATCGCCAACGTTGTTTTTCAGACTCTTAGTTAGCGTGCAGTCTCTTTCTTCCTTTCCGGAGTGCGGACGTGGATATCCCAGCAGGTAGTTGTGCTTCATCTCCCGGTTGGATCCATAGAGTCAACATGCATATCATTTTATTTCTCTTGTTTTTTTTTCTTTGATTATTTCTTCTGCTGCAATGAATTTTTGTTGAGATGTCATTATTGGTTTTAATTACTTTGTCGGCGGGTTGCCGGGATTTGATATTTGATGATGTTCGGCAGGATGCCGGGTTGACTTCTGGCTTGTTAAGCCGGTTTGTTTTTTTTTTGTTTTTTTATGACATCTCGGATTATTAAGAATTTTGGATAATGTTTTGGTGTTGGATTTCGTGTCCTGGGTTTCAGGGGCATTTTTATAAATTCTTTTCGATTAAATATTTTATTTGTAAAATTGGGACACGGGTGTTTCACCTAATCTTCCCAAATGCTTTTTTATTTTGTGTTGTGAAGCATTGTGGTACTTATAGAAAGGAGAAGTCTTGTAACATAGGGTGTTAACCCTAAAATATGATGAATGATGAGTAAATTACGATATAAAATCTAAAGAAAAAGATTGAAAATGGTTCTAGTAACAAGAAATTTGAATTGCGAGTATGATGATTGTAGCAAAGAATACTTTGAAACTGGTTCTAGTAACAAGAAATATGAATTGCGAGTATGATGATTGTAGCAAAGAATACTTTGAAAATGGTTCTAGTAACAAGAAATATGAATTGCAATATGAATTGCAAGTAGATATAAGTATGATGATTGTAGAAAAGAATACTAAAATCTAAACTTTAGGAGATAAAGTGCTAGAAGTAAAATTAGTTGTAGTGATAGTGAATAAAGTTAGTTGTAGAAAGAATGCAAAAGTGGTAGATGATAAAGTCATTTGTAGAGTAATAGGGAATAAAGTTAGTTGCAGAAAGAATGTTAAACTAAAAAATATAATAGATAGGGTTGCACGTTCAAAGAGGAACAAAAAGAGGTTGATGGAATGGTAGGAAATAAAGTTAGTTGGAGAAAGGATGATAAACTTAAGATATAGGAGATAGGGGGTCGCCAGTTAAAAGAGGAACAAAATAAAGGTTGGTAGAGAAGAGACAAAGCTAATTGCATTACAGAAAGGATGATAAACTTAAACTATAACAAATAGGGTTGCACTAGGAACAAAGATAGATTAGTGATCCTAGGAGAAAATAGGTAGAAAGAACGATAAATTTAAAATATAACAGATAGGGTTGCACCTTCACAGAGAAATAAAGGTAAGTTTGTGAATGAAAGAGAAAATAAGTAAAAAGATGATAAATTTAAAATATAGCAGATAGGATTGCACTTTCAAAGGAATAAAGTTAGATTAGTGAATGTGAGAGAAAATAAAATTTGGTAACAATGTAAGAGAAAATAGGATTAGGTAAGAGGATTGGAACAGAATGTATTGCAATAATAAAATAGATAAGAAAACATGAAAAAAACACAAGGTAAGATCCATAAATATAGGAAATGAAAAGGAAATCCTACGGTGAGAATATAAAAGCTTAATGAAGATATGTGATTATACTACAGTAGAAAATAATAATAAAAAAAAAAGTAGATGGCTATTACATATAAATGGTAACAGAATTATGAAATGTAGGTGACTACAACATAAATAATTTAGAAGAAAAGAAAAATAATTATTTGGTAAAATTTTCTTAATAATAGACCTACAGAAGATAGGGAAAAAAAGAAAATAAGTGATAGTTGACTATAGCGAAATAAAGAAAGAAAACAACAAAACTAGATAAATAAAAGGAATGTTAAAGCAAAAAAGCAAAACTTACACAGTAAAATTTCATAAGACGGTTAGGGTTGGCCAATTACTATGAAAGAAGAGGATAAAGTTTAATGTGTGATAAAGAAATATCAAATCTAATAGATATAGATCGATAAAATATAGTTAGATGAGAATTTTTTTTTAAAAAAAAATCTCTACTCATCTTTCAACTTTGAATAAAAAAGTTATATAAAAAAATTTAACCATCTTTTTTTCTCTTGAGAAACAAAATATTAACCATCTTAATATTGTATTTTATGTACTATATAGTATATATTTATACTTATACTAAAAAGTCTAGGCATATAAGGAAAGAATAATTCCAACGTATGATAACATCGACTTGGCGTTGACTCGTTCCCTGATCTGGGTAACTCTTTTAAAGCTTTTTGCAAAAATGACGATTCTCTGTCCTTCAAAAGGTAAATACTTTCCACAAATAGCATTACCCTCGAGGGTCTCACAGCCAATACAGTGGAGTTGAGTTGCTTTATGCCAAGTTAGCCATTTATTTTCACCAAGTTTTCCTTTTTTTTTTCTTCTTAGAGCAGAATTTTTAAACACAAACACGCATCATGTCGAGGTGTCAAACGATTTCCGCCTAACACTTTGTGAGTCATCAGAAATCTTAATGGTAAGCAAGCAAAAACAGACATGTATACGATCTCAATTGGTCATGATTTCCAGCCGCCGCAGGCAATTTTATCATGGATGTGGATGTGCATTGTATTTCATGTCATTTTCAAGGAAAATTAAAATAAATTTTTTTGTAAGAAAAATTGACTCTCCTGATTGTTTTAATGCATTAACATGTGATTAGTATTAGGATTTTTGATGTTATCGATTTTGTCATAATTTAGTTGGCTCGAATTGTGTTTTTATTGCTTTGTGTGTATATTGCGCAACACGTCCGTACGGTCCAAGCTGATTGGCTTGCCAACCTAAACGATCACACACGAATATAACAATAAAGAAAATAAGAGAACTCAATGCACATAATATAGGAGAAGACTCGTTATTATTATTAATAGACACTTAACAACAATACACGTCCGAGAAGTCCCCCCTTATACGTCTAATAAATATAGGTACCTTAAGGTTTTTTCCTACTTACCCAATAAGTAAAGGATTTCCATCACGATTAGGTTTCCTTACATGTCTATTTTTATTGGATTTCAAAGTGTCCAGTTTAAACCCAGCAAGAATAGGTGTCAATCCAATAACGCACCATCAAGCCCATTGGAAAACCCTGTGCGTGTTGGATTCTCAGGTTGTGACATTCTCCCCCACTCAATTTTGTGATGCCCACGTCCCAGCTAGCTCGTGATATGCCTCAAGCTTATCCCGAAACTGCCAAAGATGATCTTTACGCTCCCAACTAGGTTCGCTCTAAGGCGACCCTTTTCATCAAACAAAGTACTCTAAATTTTGACCACATCTAGAAACCAACCTTTGAAATAAGATCTCTTCCACTTACTTGTCATGAACCATTGTCACAACGACGGGTGCTCGCTTTGACACATTTTTGTCGTCATTTCCCTTGTTAGCACGAAAAGGCTTTAACAAACTCACATGGAAGATTGGATGAAAACCAACAGTGTGGGGGTAATTCGAGCTTGTAAGCAGTGGGACGAACCCTCCTCTCCACTTGAAAAGGTCCTTCGTATCTGCGAACCAAACCCTTGTGTAACATTTGAAAAGTCCTCTATTGGTGCTGTAGCATTTTGGCAAGTACCTTCTCCCCTTCCTCAAACTCAAACTGCCAGCCCTTATTGTCTGCCCACTTTTTTATTTTCGTGGAAGCCTTGTTCAAGAAGTTTCTAGTCAAATCGCGTTGCTCATGCCATTCCTTTACAAAGTTCCATGTGTTAGGACTTGTGTCAGTATAGCCCTGCGCAAGCCCCAAAATTGGGAGTTCCCCTCTTTTTGGTCATTGGCAGCCGCAGATGGGCTTTTACATCCGCTTCTGTTGCTGCGGAAGAGCACTGAATTAGAATGAGAGGTTCACCACCACATCATTGCATGCAAGGTGAGCTCGCTCAATTCCCAAATTGGTCCTACTCGTAATTCACTTCTAACTCGCACTTAGGACTATGGTTGTTGGCGCGTGACGATCTCAAATGGACACTCCCCTGTTGATTCACTTCGCTGAAAGTTGTAAGACAACTGTGCCACGTCCAACAACTTGGCCCAATCTCTTTGGGTAGCACTTACATGGTGCTGTAGATACAACTCGAGCAAAGCATTCACCCTCTTCGTTTGTCCTTTAGTTTGTGGTTGGAAACTAGTGGAGAGGCTGAGATCCAAACCCATGAACTTGAAGAGCTCCCCCCAGAACCATCCCATGAATCATCTACCACTTTCACTCACCCTAATATTTGACGACATGCTTGAAGAATAAGAGTGTCGCATCTACACCCGAATAATCCTTTAGGCTTGTTACGAAGACTACATACTTGGAGAACCTGTCAACATCAAGAAGTCTAGTACTATTGCCCTTAGATAACGACAAACACGTTATAAAATCCAAAGAAATATATGTCTATAGCCTATCAGGAAATGGCAATGGCTCAAGTAATTAGGTGGTGGGAGTTGTTCTTTCTTGTCTTGTTAGCATACTAGACAAGTCTTCACATAGAGCTCCACATCATCTCTCATATGTGGCCAGTAGTTCTCGTTCTTCATCAATGCACAAGTGCGGTCGATGCCTGGATGTCCTGCCCACTTAGAGTCGTGGCATTCCGTCAGCACCTTTTTGCTCAAACTTCCATGTATGAGGATATACACCTGATTCCCCTTGGTAAGAAGTAATCCCTTGTTGACCCAAAATTGCCTTGTCTTCCTGTGCATAGCATACTCCAAGAGGCTTTTGGCATAAGGATCATGCTGTAGTCCAGCTTCAATCTGTTGCTTCAAGTTCATCAGCGGTTGTACCACCACCACAGAATCAAGCTCGACTTTTCTGCTAAGAGCATCCACAAGTCTTCCCCAGCTTGTACTCTAGATAAAAATTGAACTTAGTAAGAAAATTTTGCCATCGTGGTTGTTTCGGATCGAGCTTTTCTATGTCAGGAAGTAACTCGTTGCCATATTGTCCATAAGCACAAAAAACCTTGAACCAAGCAAGTAATGGCGCCACACTCGTAGGAAGTGTACAACGGGAGACATTTCCTTTTCCTGCACTGTGCACCTCCTCTCTGTCAATCAACTTGCGTGATTCATAGGCAAGACGATACCCATCCTACATCAAAACACCACCAATAGCAAAATTTGAAGCGTCAATGTATACATGATAAACCCTCTCACAACTCGGCAACTGTAACACTGGCTCTTCCACAACGGCTACTTTTAGTCCCTCGAATTCATCTTGGCACTTCACTTCCCACGTCTAGGCCCTGTCATTCTATAGGAGATCTATCAAAGGTGCACAAATCGCAACCGTCGGCAATAATTCACCACAACAAGGAAAGAAGGCAGCTCATGTACCATCTTGGGTGCTTCCCATGATGATTGCTTGCACCTTGGGCCTGTCCATCTTCAGCTTCCCACCCCAGACAATGTGACCAAGGAATGTTTTCTCCTGTTGTAGAAAAGCACACTTCTCCTTCTTCACGTACAACTCACAGTCCGCAAAGCTTGAAACACTTGTCTGTAGTGATCGAGATGGTCCTCAAGTGTCTTACTGTAGATCACTATATCATCCAACTAGACCACCACAAATCTATCTAGAAACGGGGTTAATACCTTGTCCATCAATATATAAAAAGTGGCAGGAGTGTTTGTTAGTCCAAAAGACGTGACTAAAAACTCTAACGAACAATACCTCATTACACACGCGATTTTCTGCTCGTCCCCCTCAACAATGCGAACTTGCCAAGTGGACGAGAAGCTTAATTATTTAATTTTTTTCACACTTTAATTTGATAAGCTTGCTCAGTTCTCACACGTGCAGTTTCATTATTTACTTTATTACGAATGTATACTTGCTTGGTTGAATTGTTGAGTTGTCTCCATGATTGTGGAGTAAGTGCACATTGTTCGACCATAAGAACACACACATTGAAATTGGCATCAAATATCGTCCGCATCTTTTAATAAAATAGTGGCCAGCGGTAAACAATTCCCGGACCCTCCTCTTAGTTCGAGATCAATGCTTTATTCGGAAACGACTATGGGTTTCACTCAAGTTTTTCTTAAGCCATGTGATGTTGTGAGTTTGTATGGACATTTCTTGAGAAATGACTCAATACTGTGGACAAATTTGAGTTAGAGCATGCCTCTTATGTCCAGAAGGAAAAGAACTCGGTTCAAAAGTCAAGTTTATTTCTCAAACAAGGAGCGACAAATAACAAACTTAGCCAAAGTATAAATACTGTTAAGCATATTTTGTCGAGGTTATTAGGTTTAGAGTGAAACCAATGTGACTCGTCCAATGTATCTGGGAATATGTCTTGCAACAATAGTTCTTTGGGAAGCGGCTACTTCGACTATTATAGGAATTATTGAATCGGTAAGTGAACTCTAACATATTTGGAGATATTTGATCAAAAGGTAGGGCGATGCTCACAGTGCGATTCTTAGAGTTCGCCTAAAGCATCTTGTCCACCTCATTCGTCGGTCGTGAGGCGGTGCTCACAGAGGCACTTCGATGCTTAAGTTAGTAACTATGTGAAACAGAGCGTATTGGCCCTTATATGGCCAAAGTTGGGCTGTCCAGGCGGATTAATCGGGCTGTCGAATCCCGTTTAAACTGGGTATCACAGACTATGTATAGGACTTATCCGCAACAGACTATTGCCAGGATTTCCGAACTCCAGGCCCCAAGAAACAAAATTCGGGCCAACCAAATTATGACAAAATTGTCATAAAAATAAAAATACTTATCAAATGTTAATGCATTAAGGCAATCAGGACAGTTAATTTTCCTCACAAGAAACTTAGTTTTAATTTTCCTTGGAAATGACATGAAATATAATGCACGTTGACGTCCGTGTTAAAATTTTCCGCGGAAGTCATGACCAATTGAGATTCTATACATGAAATTTGTAAACTTTGATTTCTTAAGCATAAAAATTATTTTGTAAAAAATATGGATGATTTTGTTAGCAAATAAAGCACCGGGAGTAGCCCACAAATCGGGGAAAAAACAATTGAGGCCCAAGTGAGAAACACACACGTGGGTTTGGACACCATAAAGTAACCCAAAACCTTAAGGCATTGGATACATGGGTCCATTCCACTTATATTTTACTCACTCGGTCTATTTCTATCCGATGTGGGACAACTACTCATACTTGAACACCCAACAATCTCCCCCTCAAGTGTGAGTTTTTTCCACATCGAGATTAGGCATACTCCCCCTATAACGGAAGCATTTTCTGCGACATCCTCAAGAGCCCGCTCCACAACACCAAGCCCGTGTTCAAAGGAGCACCCGACTGTCAATCTCTTAAGTTTTCAAGAATCACGCCTTACAACTCCACATTTGGGACTGAAACTGGAGTCTCGAGCTCGCTCCATGTGGGGGCAGCAACCACGGGGCAAACCATGTCGCGTATCAATTTCGATCATAGCCGAACCTTCTGCTCTGCTACCACTTGTTAGCGAGTAAAGCGCCGGGAGTAGCCCGCAAATCGGGGAGAAAACAAGCGAGGCCCAAGTAAGATCCACACTCGTGGGCTTGGACAACACAAAGTAACCCAAAACCTTAAGGCATTGGGTACATGGGTCCATTCCACTTATATTTTACTCACTTGGTCTCATTCTATTCGATGTGGGACAATTACTCATACTTGAACACCCAACAATCTCCCCCTCAAGTGTGAGTTTCTTCCACATCGGGCTTAGGCATACTTCCTCTACAACGAAAGCATATTCAGCAACATCCTCAAGAGCCTGCTCCACAACACCAAGCCCGTGTTCAAAAGAGCACGCGCCTGCCAATCTCTTAGGTTTTCAAGAGTAACGCCTTACAACTCCACACCTGGGCCTGAAATTGGAGTCTCGAGCTCGCTCCACGTGGGGGCAGCAAGCACAGGGCAAATCATGTCACATATCAATATCGATCGCAACCGAACCATCGGCTCCGCTACCACTTGTTAGCAAATAAAGCATCGGGAGTAGCCCACAAATCGGAGAGAAAACAAGCGAGGCCCAAGTGAGATCCACACTCGTGGGTTTTGACACCACAAAGTAACCCAAGACCTTAAGGCAATGGGTACATGGGTCCATTCCACTTATATTTTACTCACTTGGTCTCCTTCTATCCGATGTGGGACAACTACTCATACTTGAACACCCAACAGATTTGACGTGAATAATGCATTTATAAAAGATATTCTTGCAATGTTCACAAAGCAGGCACTTATCAACATTGAAAATACGTAAGGCATCAAGCTTTTGATTTAAAATCAAATCGGCACAATAGCATAAAGCCATCATTTGCATTTTTATTCGCATGGAACATCAAAGTTAGCTTAGGGCCTATTCTATTAGATATACCTATTTTATCCTCAGGCATCTCCTAACATGGGATCACTAACAAGTAAACAAGCAAGCAAATACACAAACACCATATGCACAACACAAGAGCACAAAAATAATAATTCTAACAACCTAAATTGGCAACACCACAATAATAATAACTGAAATTTAAATGGGTCTACGAGACTAACCCGGATTTAGCTCTTGGTTTCTCACACTGTAGCAATAGCGGACGACAGACATTGATTCAACATCATAATGGTACGGAGAAAATGCTATTACCAAAGGCAAATTTCAAGCACGAGAGCGAATGAACTCAAACCCACAAAACAATATTTCGGAGGATGACAACTACGCCCTTGAATTCTGACTTAGAGGGAGAGAATAAACTCAAGCCCACAAAAAAAATACTTTGGATGATGACAACTACCCGCTTCAATTCCAACAAGAGAGCTAGAAGAGGGAAAAAATCAAACTTATGTCTTTATCACTTAGAGTGGAACATGGGGAAGATAAAAAGAAGTGCAAAAACATGCACTGTAGGTCACAGATCCCGAGCCAAGAAAAGTGAGGACTGCCACCCTATTATAGATCCTGAAGTGGCATTGTCTAAATCTAGGTAGTTATTCAGGGTTTTTGGGCTTTTTGGCCCCCCATGTTTAATGGTTTGGCCAATTTGGTACCCCGATACTTTTTTTGGCCAGGCATATACCCCGAGATTGCATGGGCAGGCCAAACGTAGACCCCTGGTCAGGCACCTGCTGACGTGGAGGCTGCCAAGGGTATTTGCGCGTGTTTCTGTAGCAAAACGACGCCGTTTTAGAGGATTGGCTGGACATGTAGGATCCATGTGTCTTTGTGGGCTCCGCATGCTACCGACCCCGGGTTTTTCACCTAACCGACCCGAAATTTGTTGAATACCGAAATGAAAGCTGACCCGATTTTGATTATTTATTTAATCATTTTTTTCTTTTAATCATATTTTTTTTAACAATATTAAAAATGAGTAAAACTTAATTTCCAAAAATTTTACTTGGTTTTAAATAAATACACCTTATTATGCTAGATTTATTATTTTTAAATTTTTTTTCATATACTAATTTCTAAAATTCTTATTTAAACTCTCCCACCGGTCTAAATTTGTAAAAAGTACCTAAATTTTTTTAATAATAATAATAAATAAAGAACGAGATCAAATCTCAAATGTAAACAAATTAGAAAATAAATATTTATTATTATAATTATTATCTAGTGCTAGAATTAATTTATTGAAAAAAATTAAAATAATTATACGATAGTGGCATAAAATCTCACTTAAATTCAATTTTAAGTTATAAAATAGAAAGAACGATTATTGAACCAAATGTATTGAGTTAGTTTATTATTTTACTTCCCTTTTTTTTTCAAAACCAATACTTTAATTCTTAAGGGTTTTTGGGTTTTTTGGGCCCCCATGTTTAGTGGTTTGGCCAATTTGGTACCCCGACATTTTTTTTGGCCGGGCATAGACCCTGATATTGCATGGGCAGGCCAAACATAGACCCTGGTCCGGAGCGGTTTCGGTTCGGTATGGGAAGAATTTAGGTTTTGAGTGAAGTAGGCCCCATAAGCCACCTGTGTCCGACGTGGCATGAAACGGTGACGTTTTCTCACTTAAAACGAGGTCGTTTTGCTACAGTAACACGTGCAAATACCCGGGCAGCCTCCACGTCAGCAGGTGCCTGACCAGGGGTCTACGTTTGGCCTGCCCATGTAATCTCGGGAAATATGCCCGGCCAAAAAAAATGTCGGGGCACCAAATTGGCCAAACCACTAAACATGGGGCCCCAAAAAACCCAAAACCCTAATTATTCATATGTCACCTATGTAAATTTCTAGCTCACCTGGCCATGGCTTCAGACTAAAAAATAGGGTTTACCGGTCTTAGTTTAAGACTTTTGGAGAATTTCAAACGGGCCTATCTAGATCTTAGGAAGTTCTAGGAAAGTTATGGGACATTTTCCTCCATGTTAGGAATAGGATCCTCTGAATAAACGACTCAAAATCTCGAAAATTCACTTTTTTCTACACAAAAATCCATCAATCAGTGGAAGCCGTGGCGGACACCAGCCAGCCACCAGAGGGTGTTGGCCATCATCCGACTAAGGGTGGTTGGTCCAGCCATGGGTGGCCTATGACGGCTACAAGCCATGACTGTCACCCTTTGTTTTGAAAAATTTTTTAGCCCTTGCTGAACCCAAAAGACTCTAAAAAAAAATATGTGTAGAATAGTTAAAATGTCACAGGCTTTTTGATGCCAAGACCTCTCTAAAATTTTTAGTCAAATGACCAAAATAGTTTTTGTTTCCATGCCAGCCAAGGGTGGTCAGGATGGCTTCCTTTCATGACTTTAGGCTAATTGGGAGTACACTTAGCCATACTAACCAGAAAATTCAAAAAAGAATCTGGGAAGTCCCGTAATATGTTTGACACTATGTGACATGAATGATTGGCCCCCACGATCATAAAAAAATATTCTTTACCTCAATTTTGACTCTTCACCAACTAAATGCATATAGATAATGTTCTAAAATGAATGGGCAAAATTTGGGTGCTAGCAGCCCTAGGATATAGATACTATAGGTCTCCCAAGCCCATATGAATTCATTATGTAGGTGATACTTGAGCTATGCAGTTATACACACCATCATTTTTGCACCGTCTGTGGAAATTTTACGATCAAACCCCGAATGGAACCCACAATGAGTGAAGCGCTCACTGTGGATCAATCAGAGAACTCACAATGGAAACCCGTTTTACGTCCAGTGTCACGGCTAAAGCCGATACGTCTGAGCTAATCGGGCTTGCAATTGTTGCGCCTACTACTAAGAAGGGAGTCGACAGAGGCACAATCGCACAAAAAAAAATCCGCCTAACGTGAACGCTCCGATGACATGGGAGCAGTTTCGGAAGGAGACAAACATCACCTAAGACACTTTCGATAAAACCCTTAAGCGGAGAATAGAGATGATGTTGAACACTCACTTTAGTCGTGTGGAGAAACAACGCCTACAGCATGAGGAACAATGATGACGGTAGCGCGAGCAAACACATGGAGTACTACACACGGGCATGTCCACAATGCCGTAGGTTGAGCAGTGACACATTCCTGGGACGAAAGAAGCCAGACCGTCGCGGTTGAGAACCAAAGCAGAGACAGGAAAGGCTACCCAATCTACCCCTGAAGAGTTCGACTCTGAAGAGGAGTTAGTTGAGCCCGCGCCTCGATAAGCAGAAAGAACAATATGCAACACAAAAATTGATACTTCCTACAATTGGTATCAGTTTTTATGAACAAAAAATTTAGCAACAATATCGTTTTACACTATCGGGCACCTCAGTTTGTGTCCCCTCATCATCCATCCGCTCTCCCTTATTTTTTTCAGTTGGCGCATCTATCTAAAGAGTATTAGTAGGTTGTGCACCGTTAGAGCTCCTTGCAGCAGGATCATCAGTCAGGATCTTCGGTGCAGTAGCTTTACGCTCCACATTCTCCTTTGGTGTAGCATCGATCTGCTCTGCCTGATCCTCATCCCTAATCCAGCTAGAGGCTTGCCTTCCCTTATAAGATTCACGATTACAGAAGGCTCAAAACTTGGCAGCATAGGCTCTTCTTGAGTAGCCACCCTCTTTCCCACTTCAGAAAAAGCTTCTTGCAAATCAAACGCACGAGGAAAGCCAACCACCACCATATCTAGGTTGAGGTCAAGCAACAACTATACAATATAGCGTGACCATACTTTCCCCATGCTAGTGGCAGAGCAAAAGACACAGTCCATCAATTCTTGCCAAAACTCGACAAAACTTTGATACTCCTATACAACATAGTTCATGTAGGCTTCCTAACTACACCTCAGCATCCTCCAGCAGTGTAGCATTATACTCGAAGTTCTGCTTCTCCTTTCGTGATTAGTGAAGACAACCTCTAAAGTTTCTTTGTTGTTTTTTACAAGACTCAGCTCTTCCTCCCAAACGGCTCGTTGGTGTTTAAGCCACTCATTCTCTGACTGCGACTAAAAAAACCTCATATCAAAGTTTGTGCGTCTCTTAAACAGGGAGAGTCGCCATCTCCTCTGACCAAGCAGCATGTCAGGAAGCCTCATTCAGACGCGTTTGGAGCTGGCCAGTCCTGAAGATGTCACTTTTTTGGTAGGAATCTTTCTCCTGGATAGCTTTTGTTGCCCACAAACACGTCAATATCTGAATTAAGACCAATGCACACATCGTGTAATCATTGGACACCTATGCCACATAGATGATCAATTGGTCCCAAATCTAAGAAAGCAACCGGGTGGAACTAGAATGACACATCCCGCCCTCATCGACCCCGGGTGTCACAAGCCCACCAGCTTCTGCTAGGTTTGTCCCCGAGCCCTGCACCGTAATAGGGGAGTTTTAGAGCTCCGCTACCAACTGTAACGTCCCGGTTGGTCGGCTGTCACTACAGACCAATACGAGATCTTTCCAACATGCTTTGTCCTCACTCGCATGTTTCCGGGAAGAACTTCCTAGGAAGTCACCTATCCTTAGAATTCAACATTATGTTGCAACACAATGGCTAGAAGCAAATTTTTGCGGGAAGGGGAAGGGACAAAAAGAGTTAGAAGTAAGCCGAAAGGAGTAAGTGAAATAGAGAGTCTAGAGTAAATCAAAGAGATACCCTTGAGATTCTTTACCCCTTTAAATTTTAACTGTCAACTTAAATGCACAAAAAAATGGGATTTATCATGCACATGATGGACAACATGGGGCTACGAAAGCCGCATATGGCCAAAAATAAAAGAGGCACATAAAAAGAAACAAGGCCCATGTGAAAAAAAAATGCAGAAGCCTTATTTTTGTGCCCAAGGGAAATGGTGACAGTAAAACAGAAGAGAAAAAAAAAAAAGAGAGAAAGCAACGAAATAGTGGCTCTAATAACGCGGGTCCATGTTCATTTTGGATTCGCTTAACAGATAGCGGGTTGCGGAAACCCTTCAACCAAGTACTTCAGAAGAAAGAGCAACTCAACTCGAAGTTCATCATTCTATATTAGTAGCTCCAAGGATCTTTAGTAGCTCCTCAGCCATTTTGGTTGCCAATTCCGTTAATCTCATTGAGGCGACCATACTCATGATTCATCTAGCCGAACCGAGCACCTCACTCATTCCTTTTTTGATCATAAGAGAACCTTTCAACCTAGCGATGTCTCTTCAAATAAGTTGATGGCTCTTCACTTCTACGGAGTGGTAATCGAGTGGAAGAACGAGGACCTGGGATAAAGCCCCCGAAATGCACAACGCGACATTGCCCACACTAAGGCCTACACCCCCAATAGGATGGAGCGAGTCTTAGTAGCAGCCTGCGCAAAAGACCCGACACCCCGATCCAACTGACATATATGGTGCGCACTAGCAATGCATCGCATGATCATACGTGGTGGCGACTTCTCACAAAGTGGCTCCCCTGGAGAATGAAGATCATCAGGATTTAAGCTTTTCTTAGTATCCATGGAGCCATATCCAATTATCAATGAAGCAAACGTCCAACTAAATCAACCCATATAAAGAAGGCGAGGGAGTGGAAAAGTTCCTTATCGTTTTTAAAACTTAAAAATTTTAAAAAGAAATATTGGCAACCTCAAGTACATTCAAGTACGCACCAACTTGAAATCAGCTTAAGTCAATTTCAGTTGGCTTAAGTTCAAATCAACTTAAGTTTAAAATCTTCATAACACAAACGGAAACATTTTCAATTCACTTTCACAATAGGTATCCTAAAACTAGCTCACGACGGTTCACTGCGAAGTTACTATTAGACATTCTTACTCACTCTCGAGAGGTAGTCCCTCAACAACAAGTTATTACTAGAAGATGAAAAGAAGCTTTGATGCAGTAGAAAAGAAGCTTTGATGCAGTAGAAAAGAAGATCAAACCAGGCTAGAAATAATGTATAACATGACCATTCCAGACCCAGTGTCACCGGTCGACCATTTCAGAAGAATGTCCCTTAAGATCTATCAAAGAAGTGCAAAGTGTTAAGTATGTGGGCTGAATTTTTTGGTCAAAGAAGTTAGGCACCGTTTTTTGACAAAGAAAAAGAGGAAGAAAGTTAGGAAATTAGGTGCAGCTTTTGTTGAAGAAGAGTGAAGTTCTATGCCTATATAAAGGCATGGTTTATAGCAAGCAACACACAACTCACAGAAGAGAAGGTGAGTGTGAGGTAGAGGAGAATTCGCAGAGAAGAGAAGAAAGTGAGAGGGAAAGAGAGAGGGAGAGAGAAAGAAAATTTAGTCCTTCTCTTTTTAGAAAGAAGAAATTTAGTCCTTCTAAATTTTAGAAGTGACAAAACAGTCCCTCTTATTTAGTGAGTGGCAAAATAATGAAAAAATACTTTTGGGGTATTTTTGGGAAACACTTTTGTCGGATACTATTTTGGATTGAAATCTCACTTTGTAAGACTAATATTTTTATATTAGTGGAAGTTTTGAAGATCGTGGACCTGGGCAAGATTAACGTCGAACCACGTTAAATTCTTTGTGTCACCTCTTTTATTTTCGTGAATCTTTTGCGATTTTCCCTAACAACTGGTAGCGGAGCGCGGGTTCGACAAAGGTCCGCGATGGCATTTTCAGGCACAAAATTTGAGGTGGAGCAGTTTGATGGCAAGAAGAATTTTAGTCTCTGGCAAAGCAACATTAAAGATCTGTTGGTACAGCAGGGGCTGATGAAGATGCTCTCTGGCAAGGAGAGAAAGCCAAAGGACATGAAGGATGAAGATTGGGAGGAGCTCGAGCAGCAAGCTGTCAGTACCATCAGATTGACTCTTGCGCCCGATGTGAAGTACAGTGTCATGGACGAGACAAGTCTAGTGGAGCTGATGAAGAAATTGGAAGATATCTACATGTCGAAGTCACCTACAAACCGGTTGTTCACGAAGAAGGAGTTGTACCAATTAAAGATGCAGCAAGGTACACATGTAGTAGATCACATCAATCGATTATATAAATTGATTAAGGAGTTGGCTAGCATTGATGTGACCTATGAAGAAGAAGATAAGGCCCCGATGTTATTAATGTCTCTTCCACATTCATATGATAATTTAAGGAATTCATTGTGTGTTGGGAAGCAGACTCTTTCAGTTACAGATGTGACAGCAGTACTAATGGAGAATTTCAAGTTGAACCAGTCTAGTAGCGATACAGGTGATGATATCGCTGTAGCAAAGTTAACCGTCGCAGAGGCCCGTCACGGTCTAACAAATTTGAAAAAAATTCTAGAATTGGTTCGAGAGGAAGAACATATTATAGTGATAAGGAGTGCTACTATTGTCACAAGAAGGGGCATATCCAATTTTATTGTAAGCAGATGAAGAAGGATATGGTAGAACTGAAGAAAAATCGCAAGAAGTCCAACAAGACTACGATTGTTGAAAATGACTCGGATGGTGAATTTTTCTTGGTAGAAGAAGGTAAAGGTGAACACACTGAAGTTTCTTGGATTTTAGACTCTGCCTGTTCCTTTCATATTTCTGCAAGTAAGGAATGGTTTAGTAGCTACAAGCCCTGTAGTGAAGGAGAATCAGTAGTTCTGGCAGATAACCATGAATTTAAAATTCATGGTATTGGTAGTGTGAAGATAAAGATGCATGATGGTTTTTTGAAGACATTTGGTGATGTGAGGCACGTGCCAGAACTTGGAAGAAATTTAGTTTCCCTTGGTAGACTTGATTCGAGAGGATGTGGCTTTTCTTCTCGAGGTGGAGTTTTGAAGGTTACAAAAGGCGCCTTGGTAATTATGAAGGGGGAATTGATGCAGAAGAACCTTTACAGGTTGATTGGTAATGCAGTGAAGAGCAATGCAAAGATTAAGGCTCGTACAGTATCAGGCAGAAAGCAGAACATTGTTGCATCCAACAAAAGAAAGGTTGGCTTTGCAATGATGGCTAGTAGCAGTGAGGTAGCCATACACCAGCATTCAGAACACTAAAGCAGATATGGGTCAAGAAGACAAAAATATGAAGAATACTAAGTAAAATTCAGCCCAAGGTGGAGATTGTTAGGTATGTAGGCTGAATTTTTTTTGTCAAAGAAGTTAGGCACCAGTTAGGCACCGTTTTTTGACAAAGAAAAAGAGGAAGAAAGTTAGGGAATTAGGTGCAGCTTTTGGTGAAGAAGAGTGAAGATCTATGCCTATATAAAGGCATAGTTTATGGCAAGCAACACATAACTCACAGAAGAGAAGGTGAGTGTGAGGTAGAGGAGAATACGCAGAGAAGAGAAGAAAGTGAGAGGGAAAGAGAGAGGGAGAGAGAAAGAAAATTTAGTCCTTTTATTTTTAGTCCTTCTAAATTTCAAAAGTGACAAAATAGTCCCTCTTATTTAGTAAGTGACAAAATAGTAAAAAAATACTTTTGGGGTATTTTTGAGAAATATTTTGTGGGATACTATTTTGGATTGAAATCTCTCTTTGTAACACTAATTTTTTTATATTAGTGGAAGTTTTGAAGATCATGGACGTAGGAGAGATTAAAGCCGAACCACGTTAAATTCTTTGTGTCACCTCTTTTATTTTCGCGAATTTTTTTGCGATTTTCGCAAACACAAAGGAAGAGGCTGGCGCCACTGGCCCTCATCTTTTCTCCCACTTGCACACTCTTCCAAAAATCCCTTAAAGAACACTGCCCTGAGTCTGTTGGCGACGAATCGCTTTCTCCAGGGTGGTAATCCACCTCTTCAATCGCTACACTTGGTTAAACATATGGTTTGCTGCTTCAAGAGGATGATTATTGTTCTACACAACAATTTGGGTATCAACATTTTCGTGGAAGATATGAGGAAACTGTCCTGACACAAGGTCGAGATATTAGAGCCCAAGCACTCCTATTGTTAAGGGTTTAGTGATTATGTTTATCACCTAGATTATCAACTAGATGACAACCCCACTTGTATCTATCTGTATCTAGCTGTAGACTATGTTTATCCCCTATCACTTAGGAGTTTATGATGGAGTGTATGATTAATACCATCAGTATAATATATGCACCTGAGTACCGTATTATGTGTGCTCAGTTTTACTCTCTTACCTGTTTCTATATGGTAGCGGAGCCCTAAAGGCTTTTAATGGCTTCCGATCCCAAAATCACTGATCTCACCTCCCCAAAAACTTCCTCTTCCTCCTTTCAGTCGAAAGGTGCTGATCACAAGAGTGTTTCTTTTGATACCGTGACTAGTGCTCTGGCACAATCTCACCATCACATCTCCATCAAGCTCACAGAAACAAACTATGTTTTCTGGAGGGCACAGATGGAACCTTTTCTTGTTGGTCAGGGAGTTATGGGTTACATAGATGGCTCGTTTCCTTGTCCTGACCCTTTTCTTCCTATTGGAGAGGATGGTGTGCTGTGCCCAATGGTGATTATCAAAAATGGGTCCAACAGGACAACCTGATTCTTAGTGCCATTTTGTCATCTGTTACCATTGATGTATTTTCTGTTGTGGCAAACAAAAAGACAACAAAGGATGCCTGGGATGCACTCGAAGAATCTCTAGCCTCGGCCAGTAATACAAGAGTGATGGCAATTCACATGGCCCTGCAGCGACTTGAGCAGCAATCTGATGAACCGGTTCAACGTTTCTTGCATCGTGCGAAACGCCTTGCTGATGAGATGACAGCCTCTAGTAAGCCCTTGTCAACTAATGATTTCAATATTTATGTGTTTCGGGGGCTCAAATCGGAATATAAACCACTTGTCTCATCTCTACAAACACGTCCCACGCCTGTGACTTTTTCTGAGCTGCAAAGTTTTTTGACGAGTTATGAGTTTATATATGATGATCCGGTGAAAGCTCTTCACATTGATTCTCCCCCGAGTGCACCTGCACCTTCTCCACCGCTGCCTTCTGCTCATGTAGTGCAACGTACTTCCTATTGTGAATCTAATTCTCGAGGCTGCGGTGGTCGTTCTGGTTTTCGGGGTCGAGGTGGCCGAGGTGGGCGCAATGGAGATGGTCGTGGCAATAATTGGACCTCTGAACAGCCGCGATATTGCTGCACTTTCTATGGGCGCATGGGACATACTGCTGCCTATTGCTTTAATCGTTTTCCACCTCAGCACAATGCTAATCTCACTCAGCAGGTCTCTTCCTCTCCAACAGCGTATGCACCTTCTACTTGGTTTCCTGACACAGGTGCCAGTAACCATGTTACCTCTGATTTATCCCAGTTTCAAACCTATGATGATTATCATGGTCCAGATTCTCTTCAAGTTGGTAATGGTGCTTCACTTCCTATAGCAGGTACTGGTTCTCAAACTTTATACACACCTTCCAAAATGCTTCAGTTTCGTAATATTCTTCATGTTCCTTCAATCACAAAGTCCCTAATGTCTGTTCAATAGTTTACTAAAGACAATAATGTTTTCTTTGAATTTTATCCAACCTTCTTTTCTATTAAGGACCAGGATACCCGGAGAATAATTCTCACCGGGCCGAGTATTGATGGTCTTTATCAACTGTCTTCAACAAGTGTCATGCGTCGGTTGGAGGCTTATCTTGCTGTGCGAGTTGAACCCATCATCTGGCATCGGAGGTTAGGTCATCCTCATCACCGGATTCAGCAACAAATAATCAACCGCAATTCTTTGCCTGTTTGTCATTCTAGTGTGTCTGTGTTATGTTCTCATTGTCCTTTAGGAAAAGAGTCTAGGAAGCATCTTCTTCCTTCGAATAATAGGGCTACTGCCCCCTTAGCTTTGATTTTTAGTGATGTTTGGGGACCTTCTCCTCAATCCAGTTGTGACGGTCATTTATATTATTTGATTTTTGTTGATGATTTCAGTCATTTTGTCTGGTATTATCCTCTTAAAAATAAATCTGATGTTTCACTTATTTTTCCAATTTTTCAAAAACATGTTGAACGTTACTTTAATACAAAGATTAAAGCTTTGCAAACAGATGGGGTGGAGAGTTTCATAAACTAAGTCACTTCTTAAAAGACCAAGGTATTTCCCATCGTGTCATGTGTCCACATTCACATGAACAACAAGGGATAGTTGAACGTGAGCATCGACATATAGTCAAAACAAGACTCTCCTTGATGGCTACTGCTTCTCTACCACGTCATTTTTGGCATTTTGCGTTTGAAACTGCAACTTACTTGATAAACAGAATGCCCACACCTGTTAATAAACACATATCACCTTATCAACTTCTTTTTGGTACTAAACCTGATTACTCATTTTTGCGTGTCTTTGGCAGTCTCTGTTTTCCTTTTTTACGGCCATATAACCGACATAAAATTGATTATAGATCACAACCGTGTGTTTTCTTGGGCTATAGTCCCAATCATGTTGGGTACAGGTGTTATAATAAAACTACAAAACGATTTTATATCGCCAGACACGTGACTTTCCATGAAAATATTTTCCCTTATGCTGGTGTTTACAAACGTCTAATTCGACTACTGGTGATGATGGATGCTGGACTTCGGTGCCCCTTAGTGTGTTCTTTCCTTCCTCACAGCAAGGTATGACTCCTTCTCCCTCTTTCAATCCATCTTCTTCTCCTTCTCGTAGTACTCACCAGCAATTGTTTTCCACTCCAACTACTTCTCCAATTATGAGTTCATCTCCACCAACCAGTCCGTCCACGCCAAAGAGTCCATCTTTATCCTTTAACTCACCTTCTCCCATTCCTAGTTCGCCTCAGTCACCTAGTTCCTTGTCGTCTACTCCTCTAAATCCATCTCCTCAATCTACTTCAGAATCACATACATCACCGCCACCACCTACAAAGACGCATCAAATGACACTTCGCCATAATCCAAAACAGACACAACGTTATAGCCCATCCTCCAATTCTGCTACTGTTCTTTCTTCCCCCACAACTGAACCAACAACGTACACCGAAGCAAAGAAGTATAAAGAATGGAATCATGCTATACTAGAAGAAATGAATGCACTTATTGCTAATAAGACCTGGACGTTGGTTCCTTACAAAGATTCAATGAACATCATTGGGTGTAAATGGGTGTATCGCATCAAGCGGAAGAGTGATGACAGTGTTGAGCGGTACAAGGCACGACTTGTTACCAAGGGCTTCCATTAAAGAGCAGGGCTGGATTATCAAGATACTTTTAGCCCGGTAGTCAAGCCAACGACAATTCGGTTGATTCTGACTCTTGCTTTAAGTCGTCGTTGGTCACTGCGACAATTGGATGTGTGTAATGCGTTCCTCCATGGACATTTACAGGAGAAGGTGTACATAACCCAGCCTCCAGGTTTTGTTGATCCTGCCAAACCGACACATGTTTGCCTTCTTACCAAGTCTTTGTATGGTTTAAAGCAGGCTCCAAGGGCCTGGTACTCACGGCTGCAGGCTGCTCTTCTCACTCAAGGGTTTGTTACTTCGAAAGCTGATCCCTCCCTATTAATATACCATAAGCAGGATGTCCATATTTATGTGCTTGTTTACGTGGATGATATAATTGTTACTGGAAGTCATCCTGCTATTGTCAATGACCTTATTTGTTTTCTGGGCAACACTTTAGCAATCCAAGACCTTGGAATTCCAAAGTATTTTCTTGGCATAGAACTGCATTACCAACGTGATGGCATCATTCTGACGCAGCACAAATATATCCGAGATTTGCTAACAAAGGCAGGATTGGATAAGTGCAAACCGGTCTCTACACCAGCTTCAACGTCTCACGTTCTTCGCCCAAATCATGGTGATCCTCTTGATAATGCCACTGTCTATCGACAACTTGTTGGTTCTTTACAATATTTGGCAATCACTCGTCCAGATATTGCTTTTTCAGTTAGCAAGGTTAGTCGATTCATGCACTCACCTACCTCTGATCATCTAGTTGCGGTTAAGAGGATCTTAAGATACTTGAAGGCTACAGAGTATTATGGTCTTCATCTCCGTTCTATTGACACCTCCGCCATGCAAATATATACGGATGCAGACTGGGCTGGCTGTCCGGATGATCGAAAATCCACAGTAGGGTTCTTTCTTTTCCTAGGAGATAATTTAATAGCTTGGGCGTCCAGAAAGCAACGAACAGTTGCACGCTCATCGATAGAGGCAGAGTATAAGGCAATGGCAGATGGTGCTGCAGAAATGATGTGGGTTCGATCATTGTTGTATGAGCTGGGCGTCAAGGTTTCATCACCGAAAATGTGGTGCGATAATTTGGGTGCAACTTACTTGAGCCATAATCCTGTGTTACATGCACGAACTAAGCATGTAGAAATTGATTTCCACTTTGTCAAGGAATAAGTACATCACAATCGCATGAAGGTCCAGTTTATTGGTAGTGATGATCAAATTGCAGACATACTAACAAAACCACTGGCAACGACACGTTTTCTTCAGTTAAGGAACAAACTCAACCTTTCTGTTCCATCACGGTTGAGTTTAAGGGGGGATGTTAAGGGATAATGATGTTAAGGGTTTAGTGATTATGTTTATCACCTAGATTATCAACTAGATGACAACCCCCGTTGTATCTATCTGTATCTAGCTGTAGACTATGTTTATCCCCTATCACTTAGGAGTTTATGATGGAGTGTATGACTAATACCATTAGTATAACACATGCACCTGAGTACCGCATTATGTGTGCTCAATTTTACTCTCTTACCTGTTTCTATACCTATTCAGCTCCTGACTTTTCATGAATAGCCATAGTGGCAATAAAGCAACCTACAAAAAGGCAAAAGTTACCTAATGTATGCATTCCTCCCTCTCCACCTCTCCCATCAGCTGCGGAGGTAAGAGAGGCATGTTTGGATGAAAATTCGGACAAAAAAAGCAAGGAGCTAACCCGCACGACATGCATCATTAGCCGCTATGCCCCTCGGTAGGTCATCCTAACGCATCAAGGCCGTCTTCTTTGTCGATGCGCCTTGATCGCCTGAGGTTTGCTCTTCGCTCTTCTCTTTGGAAGACGCCTCTTCACAAGTGTCCTCCTCCAAGTGTCGATTTTGGCTATCGTCTGACAGAGAACGCTCACTCTTTTCTCTCTCTCTAACCCGGGATCTCCTCAAAAAATAGGCTCCCCTCTCCATCGTTCAAAATTCTATGGATAGGTGCCTCATTGTGCATCTTGATTAATTTCATTGTTTCTTTTTGGATTCCGATAGGAAACTTTTGTAAATGTGGTTTCGGATATTCCTTTTATCATTTCGTCCACAAGTAGGACTTCCTCTAATTCTATGAATTTTACTAAAAGCCTTTTTTATTGGATATCATCGGAGAATGTTTCAGACTTGTATTCCACCAATAAAAAACCCAAGGTTCCAATCATTTTTAAATAACAAAGCGAGCCACGAGGAAAAAAAAAGGATTGATATAAAATAGAGAATAGAGCTGAATTTTTTTTTTTCATTTTTTCCTCATTGGTTATCTGTCTACGATTTTCATTTTTCTACTCAAGCACAAATTGTATTCTATTACAAGGCTTCGAACCTATTAATCTATTCTTTCTTTTTTGCAAGTCATTGGTTAGCCCTTGAGTTGAAAGAATATAGCAAGAGCCTAAGAAAAGAAAGACTAAGAAAGACTACATTAATTCTGAAAAGAAAATTTGACCAATTATCCATAGTCCATAGAAAGGATGGAGAACAATTTCTGGCACAAGCACGGGCGACTGTTTACCAAAAACACAGGTCTCCGCAAAATCGTAAGACAATATACGGAGGCTCACGCCTAACCAGTGCCAGAAGGTCAAAGAAGTTGGTAATTTGATGACGAGGGAGCTGGCGACCAAAGCCCCGGTAAACGGCGGCCATAACTATAACGGTCCTAAGGTAGCAAAATTCATTGTCGGGTAAGTTCCGACCCGCACAAAAGGCGTAACGACCGGGGCACTATCTCAGAGAGAGGCTCGGTGAAATAGACATGTCTGTGAAGATGCAAACTACCTATACCTGGACAAAAATACCCTATTAAGCTTCACTGTTCCTTCGGATTAGCTTTGGGCTTTTCCTGCGCCGCTTAGGTGCACTTAAACGCTGGGGATATTCGAAGGGATCAAAATTTTTATCACTGCACATGAGAACATTATCTCGGCCGCATAAGGGAAAAAAAAAACTGCAAGTCCACCAAGAAACCTCTCCATGTGCACCGGCCAACCCCCCGATAAATATGTGCATCCTGAGCTAGCTAATACCATATAACTCACTCATCCACACACTTCAATAGCTAAATCACCAAAACCCAACAAATGATGGGAAAAAAAACATCACACCCACCAAAAAAAAAAAATGAAACCACCACCACCACCAGAATCTCTTCTAAAAGATTCACAGATATTCAGACTCTCCAATCTTTTAGTAATAAAACTCGGTGCTACAAGGGATGGTA
Source organism: Turnera subulata (assembly GCA_028386065.3). Classification (NCBI taxonomy): domain Eukaryota; kingdom Viridiplantae; phylum Streptophyta; class Magnoliopsida; order Malpighiales; family Passifloraceae; genus Turnera; species Turnera subulata. The sequence goes on from JAKUCV010006471.1 coordinate 85,908, forward strand.
AGTAGAAGAGACATGTAATCTGTATTTTCTTTAAAGAGGACTAACCAGAAATAATTTCTCTGAAGCTAGCTTATTGCATTTGTTATTGAGCAGACGCGTAGGGTAAAGTTCAACGAAAAGCTGAACACGCTTTCAGCCACTGGTACCCAACAGTCGCGGCAAGGTGATCATATTCATCGCTCTTTCTCTTTCGCGACAATATGTTGATAATATTGTTGCTGCTCAATTTTTTTTTCTTTTTCAGTTGATAATATGTTGCTAGTTCTCTGTCACGCAGGAAGGTTTACTGTGTCTTCCATGCAATTTCTAATCTGAAATTAACAAGTACTTGTGCTGCAAATATATGTATCTTCCGTCACCAATATCCTATCATAAGTGCTTGGTGTAGGCTCTCTTTTTTTTTTTCTTTTGTCTCTGTATAAACCACTCCATGTTTCAATCGCAATTTACAGGTCTTATTATGTATGGTTAACCTAGCTTAATTAGGTCTATCCAAAGCCTAACAGTTTGTTTGGAAATATAGAGGGAAAGGGAAGGGAGGGGAATGGATGGGAATGGTGGGGAGGGGAAAATTTTAACTTTAACTTGTTTGGATATATTCATTAAAGGGAATGGAGGGGAATAGTAGGTAATATTATCAAATTACATAGATATTCTTATTTATAATTTTTTAAAAAAAAAATATAAGAGACTAATCATGGAATTTCAAGTCATCTTCTAATTCTAAAATTCTCCTCCCCTCCATTCCCCACCACATAGGCGGGGAGACATTTTAAGGAGAATGGAAGGGAATGAAGGTTAAATTTCCCTTTCCCTCTGTTAACTTTCTTTCTTTGGAATCTAGTCTCCCTTTGATCATCTGAAATAGTATTGTATCCAAAGCAGAGTACTCTTCTAGGGTGCAAGGCCATCTAGTACCTGAGGTTGCAGGGGTACCAATACCCCTGTCCTTCGTTTGCACCCATGGCTCCAACTCAAGAAATGCTGAGAATGCAGCAGTTGGCAGGGGCCAGGTTTTCCGATGATATCAGACCCAGCTGCTGCGTTTCTTCATCCGGGGTGGCCAGCAGCAGGAGGATTTCCTTTGGGGGCACAAGACAATCTTCCACCAGTCCCTCCCACTGCCAATGCCACTCTTGACAACCACCCCCACTAACTTATGCTGCTGGTTTCCCTCCTCAAATGGCTCCATTCCTCTACCCAAACATAGCAGCCGCTAGTTGCCTGGATCCATCAGCAAGCACCTTAAATATGCCCCCTCCTCAGGTCTAATCCAATCTGCATTTTGCCTTTCTTTTTGCCTATGGTTATTCCTTGCTTATACTTTGGTTATCTTTTTGTGTGAGATTGTGGAATTAGTTAGATCCCTTTCTGTCAATAGTCTAGTAAGTAACCATGGTTCTTACCAATTTGCAGGATCCAAGCAAAGAGCAAAGAATTGAGGTTCCTCGCCATATCCCGGGGAAATTGAGAGTTCTAAACGCATGTATGCAGTGAGCTTGTAATCATCAAAGTTGCATCCATCTGAGTTTAGGTTATCAGCTATGCTACTGGTATTTGTACTGTGCTGCTGCCGTGGGTAATTAAAATCCCATCAAAATTCTGTATACACTTTCTTGTTAGCAATGTAGCGAAGAGGTTAATTAGAGGTTAGGGAACAGAGCCTGTATGATAAATGCTACCTCTTTCTCTGTAACTTAGTTTTGGGAAATTGGCATCATTGCCTTTGTTCTTTTAATAAGAAACTATATCATATTCTGTCTTTTATTTTGAAATATATATATATCAGCTATGCTACTGCCTTTTCCAAACCTGGTCTTAGGCTAAAGTTTCTTGTTACCAATGTAGCTAAAAGGTTAATTAGAATTTTGGGACCAGAGTCCGTATGATAATTGATAAATGCTACCTCTATCGCTGTAACTTAGTTTTGGCAAGTTGGCATCAATGCCTTTGTTCTTTTAATAATAAATTATATCATATTCTTTATAGTAAATTTTTGGGAAGGTACAATACAAACCGCCTCATTCATGATTCAACCCCAAAAAATTTCAGCCCCCACTTCTTACTGCTTGGTCTTCTCCGGAATAGTGAGAGATATTTTTATGCTCAGCAAAACCAACACCTCGTTGTAAACCAACACCTCGTTGTAAGAACTCGTCATGTTCTATCACATTTGGCGTAAGAGAACATTTTATAAACTAGTACCACTAAAAGATATTGTCCTCCAACTCCAAGCCACAAGGGCAATTCCACCGAGAAGAAGCTATTTTCAAAGCAACCTGGGTACAACATATAAAGAGAGATAATATTTACCATTATTATAAGAATATTATTGCTAGATTCACATATAAAGAAAGATAATATTTCACTCTTTAAAAAAGAAAGATAATATTTACCATTAATATAAAAATATTATTGTCTTAAATTGTATTTCAATTGTTTTGTTATTTCCTTTATAGTAATCAATGGTAAAGACTATATATTGATATATAGAAAGATTTTATTAACACAAGTTTTTATGCATCCCATACACATGATATAATAATATTCATTATTAATACTTTTTAAAAAGTGATTATTATTAAAATCAAAATTAATATGAAATTATGCAGAGAAACAGTAAATAAATTTGTATGTGAATAAATTGAGAAAGAATAAATATTGAAATATTAATGATTCTTTTCTAAATATAAATTATTTATTTTTCATAGTTAAGATCAGGAGCGAATATATGGGGGAGAGCAGGGGGCCAGGCCCGCCCTAGAATTTATTTTTGTTTATATATGGTAACAATTATTCATAAACTACTAGGTAGTTTGGTGGTTGGCTCCATGCATTATACGTGTTTGGCTCGGACTTGAGTCTTAGAAACGACTTTGTTTTCATATTTTTTCTATTTTCACACATACAATATAATTCAGTCCCTATTAATCTAAAAAATAGTATATTTTGGCCCCCCTATAAATTTTTTTCCTAGATCCGCCCCTGGTTAAGATAAGATTCTTTTTAATTTTATTATTTGTAATATAATTTTTAGTGAAACACCCCGATCCAAATTTACCCTATATACAGTATTTAACGAACAACAGTGCCGACACGTGGCACAAACAGTAAATACATCAAGAAATCTGGCCCAACGGCCCAATATCAATATCATAACACCCGACTTCGGGAATCTCAATAACAATCATTAGCACAGCGGAAGCATTTATAATCTTATAAACAACATATGCAAAACTCCAAATGCAAATTAATGGATCCGAGTCCTGCCCGAGGGTACACAGCAGCCTGCCACGTACGTTCTTGTACCACAAACAACTCATCCTACGGGATGAAACCCCGCAGGCGAGGGGTGAGTCCGAAGTGCTCACCAACGAAGGATAAACAGAACCATAATACTTTCGAAGTAAAAACAGACAAACACAACACAAGATTCTACCAAAACACAACTGAGTCAAAACCAAAAGAATATCATTATTATTACCAAATTTTATCTTCTGGGCCCCTGTCACTGGACAAGCTAGGGTCGTACCTGGTTATTAACTAATTCCGGATGCCAGGCCAAAACACAATCCGGGATCAACATCCCAATAACGAAATCACCCGGGATCAACATTCCCAATATCTATACCAAACCGGCCATGACACCACAGAACTAGTCTCTAACCATCTAGTCGTACCACCTCTTTCCACGTGACAATTAAATCATCATCTCAGATTCAGTCCAGTTTCATTACTCTATCCTCAATTATCCAACTTTCCATTATTTCAGATTATTCCACAGACCAAACCAACAACAGACACATAACGTCAATTAATCACAGTTAACAGTACAGCATTGTTCTCAACACAATATCCACAAGTCTAAACACAATCCAACAACAGCATCAACAATTTCCATAGCAGTCAAATAATAGTCAATAATCATCTCAGCAGTTCAACCAAACAACAAAAATACACACAGTATTACGAGCACATATCCAAGGTTATCCATCCTCACTTGATGTGTCTCTGAAACTACTATCCGGTCAAACCTCAATGTCCCTATATACATATATGGCAACACAATCACTTATAATGCACCAACAAGATGATTATGCATGATACCGGTTTAATTGTATTTAGTCGGCTTATCTGTTCATTTTATTATCTCCATAGTTATCTTATTACCAAACAGTTCTTCCAACTTGGTGGTAATTAATTTATTCCAACGGTTATATCAAGTATACTTGATTTAAATCAAAAACCGAAACCGAGCGTCCAAGCCGATATCCCGGCCCTTAGGTCGGTTATGATAAGAAAATACATACTCATAAATACGTTGTTTAAATCATATTACTAAGTATATAATATTCCATAAAGTACTTATACTCGATTAAAATAGTAATAAATATGTATTTGTTTAGTAGCCAATGATTATAAAATAGTGATAACGATAAATACGCGAAAATGATATTTGAATATTATATTTGATAATAAACCATCAACTAGGAAATATTACTATCGGAAAGAATTTAATATATTCTATATATGGTATAAAACATTGTTGTAATATTTATACATATATAACCGAGAATTATAGATAGAATAAAAATAATAACGATACCATAACTAGTTATAAAATACAACGGTTTACTTAATAATATAACAATTCAAAACTTGTTTATACTAAGTAGTTAGATTTTATATATAACAAGATCATTGGACGAAAATAATATAACTGTTAATAATTATATTTCAAAATAATATTACCTTATCAATTAATAAAATATAGTTTAGCCTTAAAATAATTTTTGTATAGGTTATATATATAAGAATAAAATTGGTAAATAAAATAGGATATGGGCCTATTATTATTTAGTCCAGAAGGACGAAAATTAAACATATTAAAAACATAATAATAATAACTCAATTAAAACATAATTAGGTGATTAAGCCCAGGGGACCTTCACTTGCGTTTAGTCCATCGGAGAAAATAATAAAAAAAACTTCAAACTAATTAAACAAAAGACTTAATTAAATTAAAAAATATGGGCCTTTTATTGTAATTAGCCCAATCATAACTAAACCGAAAATTAAATTCAATGGGCCTTTTACGAGCCCAGGTAAACGCAAATAAAATTAGAACCGGGAGTTAAAATGCTATGGGCCTTTTTAATAGCCCTGTATGAAAATTAAACATAAAATAAATAAATAAAAACATAAATGAAATAAGCAAAAGCGTAAATTAAATAAAATCAAAATTAAATAAATTAAGCATAAATTAAGTAAATAAAATCGTAGGTTGTTAATTAACCGTTTAATTTAATCGTCGTTAAAGTTCGAGTCCGTTTAGTATCGTTCGGGTTCGATTTATGATGCATAAGGGTCCAAGGCTCGGGTTTTACCCAAATTTCAGTTTCCAGGCTCGCCAAAAAATTCCCGGGACACCGGAAACTCGCCGGAATTCGATGGTTACTGTTCACGCAGTCCAGAAACTTCACTTCTCTGCTACTGTTCATGCTTACTCCAACCACCAACAATACAAAAACGACAGCCAACACACAGTTCATCATCAACATATCATTCCCGAGAGCAGCATCTCCACTGCCTTTTGAAGCTTGCCATCATCAACATCACAACAACTACCATCGCCCATCCCCATCATCAACCCGTCATCGATCCAACGATTCAAGCAAAGATGCGATTAGTCATCTCTCAAAGAAGGTGAAGACGGAAGGGAAAGGAAGGGGAAAACGCAGGGCGATGGCTTACCCTCATGAGGAGATCGACGGTTGTGAAGAAAGGAAGAGAGGGAGAAGATGTGGGTCGGCGTCTCGTCCCAGCGTGGTGGTGGCAATCCAAGGCGGCACTCACGAGCACAGAGGAGAAGAGAGGCCTCGATTGCAGGGGCGGCTGCGAGCAGCAGCGATCGGCGAGACGCGAGGCTGAGGCGACGAGGAAGAAGAGACAGCAGCGGCGGCTTCAGGTGAAAGCAGCAGATCGGGAACGGCAGGGGCGACAGATCGAGGGAATCAAGACGAGGAGAGGAGCCGGAAGAGAGAAGGAGCAAGTGACCCTACTCCTTGGTTGTCCCGCCCTGGCAACCACTACTAGAGGCGGCAATGGGTGGAGGAAAATGAAGAAGGAACAGATGGAGGCCAGCTGGTGGCGGTCGGGTTAGTGGTTCACAGGTGGTTGGTGGTGACTCGGTGGAGAGGAGGAAAGAGGGTAGAGGAAGGGGATGGGTGTAAGAAAATCGGGAGAGGAGAAGAGAAGATAAAGAGGAGGAAGGAGGAAGGAGACACGGGCGATACAGGGAAGAAGAGTCACGAGAATGAAAAGCAGGAGAAAATGATGGGAAAGGAACAAGAAGGAAAAAGGAAGAGGCCGGCGTGTGGAAAAATAGGGGAGAAAAGGAAGAAAAAAAAATAGAGGTGGGGTAGGGCGGCGGAAGAAAAACAGGGAGAGAGGGGAAAAAGAAAGAAAAGAAAAGAGAAAATAAAGGAAAGGAAAGAAAAGGAAATAAGAGTGGCCACGTGGCAAGCCACGGTTGGCCGATCCAGATTTTTATGTCGGAATAACGGAATCGCAGGGGTACTGAAACGCCCATGTCCCAATTTATTAATATAAGTTATAAATTAATTATAGATAGACCAAATTGCCCTTATCATTCCCGGGACACCTGTATCCCAAAACAATTCCATCAAATTAATCATAACAAGTAGAAAGACCAAAATGCCCTTCTCACAGGATACAATATCAACTACATAATCAATGTACAATTATACAACAAGTTACACAACAACGAGTATGCAGCGGAAGACTAAACACAAGATAACATGTATGCAGTGAACTCTATGGATCCGACCCGAGGAGAGGAAAACACCGCCACCTGCTGACATGCACCACTGCTCAACAAGCAGTTAACCTGAAAAGACTGTGAGGGGGTGAGACCAACCACTGTCTCACCGCAGACAAATAAACCAATAATATACAAAACAAATCAACTACAAGTACACCGGCAATGGCAATAGCAAACACAATGCACAAAACAATTCAAATATACAACACAAGTCATCACCAGACTTCAACCATCACTTATCGTTACTTATCTTATTATTCTTGTTATTAGGGTTAAGTATTTTATTAGGGCCCTCTACTGTGTGCGTCGAGCTCGGTCCCGTCTGATCAGACAACCAGGCATAAGCCCAAATAACCAAGCACGAAGCCCAAATAAACCAGGCACGAAGCCCAACATATCCATAGAGAGAGAGAGAGACAGAGAGAAAGAGGGAGGTAGAAAGGGGGAGGTAGAAGGAGGGAGGTAGAACCGGCCATCACAGGCCCACATGCAAACCCGCATGCCATCCCGAGGAGTATTACTCCCCGCTCGAACCAACCGGTCAACAGCCCCACAGTAGAATTATAAAAGTATTTTATTCACAATTATCCTTTAAGAATTGTACCATACGTTATTTCAATCAGGGTTGTGTGGATTTAATATCTTAATCTCAAATCCGGGCCTCCAGCCCACAATCCACCACACCAACCACAAAACCATATACCACGTTATTTAGCATAACAAAGAAACGTACTCAACTGGCATAACATATTACACCGGCACACAATTCACTTAATCAGGCATACCACATCAAGGAAATCATCAATATTTACACCTTGCAATTAACAACATCAGCACATCAATCAAGAATGCACACAGCAATCAAGACCAACAATTAACACCACTTTTTATACCAAAACAATTAACCGAGCATTGTAGGCAGTAATGCATACAAAGGTTTATAAGTCCTCACCTTGGCCATAATAATTGTCTCGAAAGCCCAAGCCTTAACCCGCCTCAAAATATCCTATATTCATAACAAAGGAAAAGCGACCATGTATAAGGTACTCACACAACAATTACGAATGCACTCTAAAACGTACTTATATCGATGTATTATTTTGAGTCCTTAAGCCCAGTCATTATCCTCAAGTCCTTTGATCTCAAGCCTATATTAATATTAATTATCCGGTTAAATTACCCATTGGGCCTAAGGCCCAAATCCCACCTCAATCTTGTTTGGGCCTAAAGCCCATATTAAACCAATTACACTCTATTGGGCCTTAAGCCCAAACCATGTCCAACATATATCTGGGCCTAAAGCCCTATCATTTTAAGCCATTGAGCCTAAAACCCATCCTAAGTTAACTACTCTTTATTGGGCCTAAGGCCCATTCCATAACCATGAGTCATATAGAGTTACTGGCCTAGGCCCGGCCCATCATCATAATCAAGCTAACTCGTAACCCGAGCTTACTATCTCCGGCCTAAAGGTACTATGCTCGACGGTAAGAACCCGGCCTCGCAACTCACAACTCGTCACTCTCATTTCCATTATATCCCGGTTGTTTCCGTTACAACTATCATATCTGTTTTTATTATGTTACATGCCATGTATGTAGAACAAATTCATAACATCATCGGAAGTGATACCGTGAAATGTTGGAGTATTAGTTGCTCCACCGAACCCGTGCACGCCTCGACGGAGCCGAACCGAGCTCGCCGGAGAAGAGTCTCTCGCCGGATTCCGGCAGCCCTCGCCGGAAAATCCATAACAGTCTTGAAATCGCTCCAAAACAAACTGCCAACCCGAGCATCAACGTCCATCCTTCAAACCAACAAAACCCATAATCACAGAGTCTAAGAACGAACTGATAACAACACAAGGTGCTACAAATGCTTACCGGAAAAAATAGATCCGTCCAAACAACGTTGACAGCAATCTGCCCAACCCAGATTCCGGCACCAACAACACCCGCATCCAAGCAAGCCCGTCGTCGCCCTCAGAACAGCTACACATGCACACTCAGCGCCATCCACAACCGACCTAGCCACTGCCGGCAACAACCTCCACAAGCCCATAAACAATACCCCCAATTAGTCACGAAACAACCCCGACAACCACTGCCGGACAACACCAGCAACTGCCGCCCTTCAAACACAACCAGCTCGGAGCCCCCACCAACCCTCATACACAGACCCACATACAGCAAGAAAATCCGATTAGAAGTCGGTACCCGAGAACGCAAAAGACGGAGGAGAAGACAGAAGAACCAAGGGAGGTCAGAGCTTACCCGACTAATGGCAGCGCGACCACGTCTCGACGACGGCGGCTCCTTGTCGCGTCCAAGCCCGGCCCAACAACACCGGACCAGCACCGCCAATGCCGTTCGCCACCGAGCCCAGATCGCGAACCAGCTCCCGCCTCCTCCCTCATCCTGCACCCACGGCAACACGGAAAGAAAAGATGGTCCGGCGGCGTCTCAACGGCAGTGGCTCGAAAGGAGGAAGGAGGCTACATGGTGGAGGCATGGAGATGACGAAGATGAGAGGAGGGCGAGAGAAAGCGAGATGGTGGTGAATCGGAGAGAAAGAAAACGCAAAGGAAGGGAAGTGTTTCGAGTTAGGTACCCGTCAATACCACAATTCAAAGGAGAGGAAGAAGAGATATGGTGGCGTTGAGAAGGAAAAACAAACAGGCAAGGGGGAGCGTGGGGGTGAGCCGTCGGGAGAGAAAGAGGAGTGGAAAGGAAAGAGAGAGAAAAGAAAGTTTATATATGCGCACTCTAGGGCTAGGATTTCGTCAATAGCAAAACGACGTCGTTTTGCTTCCAAACGGCGTCACTTCGTCCACAAGCCCCTCCCCTGGTCAACCACAAAGTCAAAACGCATCCAAAGTTGAGTTTCATGTACTAAGCTTCCCAAAACTACGTAGTATTGGTCAATACTACTCCAAAACTTGTGTTTTAAACACAAACACAAATAATACTCAATTTTCTACTTTAATCCTGAATAAAGATTTAATTCCACACTAAAATTTTTATTACTAAGGAAATAAAATATTTCCAAAGAAGAGAAGAAGAAATTAATAATAATCTTCTTGACCTAAAATCCCGGAAATTCCTCGAGGGTAGAATAGGAAATAAAATTCAGAAATTCTTAAAATTCCATAGGAATTAATTACCGAAAATTCGGGGCGTTACAGGTACTCTCGTCTTTCCGTCCCGCGTCCGAAAATACAACTTAGGCTCGGAAATCCGATTGATGCCCCTAAGCATCGTCCTAGTCTCGAAACTGAAAATCGAGGCTCGGTTAGTTGTAAAGGAGGCTTGGAAATCCAGAGTAACCCTCGGAATTAAATTCCGAGGCTCGGTTATTCCCGGAAAAACCCTCGGTAAAGCTCGGTCCTATAGAATTCATAGAATTACGACATTTAAATTTCTTTTTACATTATAATTAGTAAATTATGCAACCAAAAATACCGTATCGAAATAATAATAATATCACTATTAATGTTTGTTAGAAAAATAATAAAAATAATGGTAGCGATAATAATAATAACAACTGTAATAGTTTTGAGAGTAGTGGAAATAATAATAAAAATAATGAAAATTGACTCGGATTGGTAAAATATTTAATTAACCGCGATAAAATTTTATTAACCATCGTAAAAGTCAAAACAGTTTGGTAAAAATTACGAAAATTTTACCTGGGTCGTTACATTTAGTGGTATATACAGTTTAACTTATAATATTAATAAAATTTTTGGTGGCTTCATGTTTTTTAAGAATTTCAAATTATTCTATATTTATTTCCTACAATATAATTCTTATTCACATATGCTAATAATTTTTTTATACATAAAACTTCTATTATGTAATTTCTGTTATTTTTTTCTAAGAAATAATTTTTTAAAAGGTTAATATTAATTTTATATCCATTATATTTCTTCTTTCTTATATTATTTAATTAAATACATTTTTTTCAGTTAAGTTTATATTTATTTATAAAATTTCATACATTATTTGTTTTTGTAGTTCTAGTGGTAACTTAACCATAAAATTTACTTTCTATATGTCAAAATATTTTAAGCTTTTTTATTTTTTTAAAAAAATTATATTAACTTTGTCTTTTCTATTTCTTCATTTTTAACTGTTTAAGCATGTAGATATATTATTTTTATTGTTAATGTATTATAGTAATTCTTTTAAAGCATGTAGTAACAACTTTATAATTTTACTATAAAAAGGTAAATATTCTACTGATTTCTTTATCATTATCTTCATATTTTTTACAAATTTTACTCTTATCCATAATTTTTTTTGTTGTAATCACATTTTTTCTACTTTACTTATATGAGTATATTTTAATTTATAATATTCAAGTCTTTTCATGTAATCAATTTTTTAAATTTTTTTAAGACAAGATATTTCTTTAATATTAATATTTTATTAATTATGTTTCCGATTCGTCATTTTTTTTTACATATATACCTTATAAATTTTAATTCATTTAGAAGCAAAAAAAATTTAGGTTTTAGAAAGTCATATAAAACAATATTAATAGTTTTTGTGTACAATGCGATGCATGTGATATTTTAATATAGAATATGGCTAAGCCTAAATTGAGTATTAGTATTGTAAAAAAAGATTGATAATTATGCAAATACAAATAATAAATTAAACTTATGAGGAAAAAACACTTACTTTAACTCACACCAACTTTTCCTACTAAAGCATACAGGATATTGTATATGAACAGAAACCAAAATCTGGGCAAGCAAGACTAATTAAGTGAAAATTAAAGGCAACAAACAATCGAAAAAGAACACCAAGATTTAGAGTGGTTCCCTTTAAACCTTAAAGGTACATCCACCACTTAAGACTTCCCGCTGAGATTTGTCAAATCTATTAAGTAGTTTCTTTTAAGGTAAAACTTAACCTTTACAATCCTAACTTTTTCTAAGGCTAAAGTTAGGGTTTTTGGTACAGTTGGTACCCAACTTTCTTAGGTTGGGTCAATCGTGTACCTATAACTTTTCTCGAGATATTTATGTACCTGGAATTTTAGCGGGCAGGTCAGTCATGGGTTTCGGGCGGGGCATGTGCTGATGTTATTTCTGCCCGATTTTAGGCTGCTGCCCGTGGCTCAAAATGACGTAGTATCACCGTGATACGGTCATTTAGCATCCGTGTGGCAGGTGTGGGTCCCACCATTCTCCAGTAGCTTTCCACCCGATTTAATAGGTTCAACCAGAGAATTCCCTAGCCCGACATATGCCCCAAAATCCCAATTATAAACCTTAAATCAATTTTTTTGTTGACATGCTAGATTAAATTTAAAAAACACTATTTGAAACGCCCCGACCCGTAACAGTAAACACGTGCCGGAACTGTGACAACCCAGCCCAACAAGGCCTAGCATACAGTGTATAAAGCATAACCCTGGCTCAACAGCCCAAAAATATAAACAGCAATATGGCCCTACGGCCCAACATCAATAACATCAATAATAATGAATCTGTCCCAATGCCCCAACAACAATAACAATATGCACAGCGGAAGACTTAAACTCACTAACACTGTATGCGACACATGCAATCTATGGATCCAAGCCTGTCCAAGGGAAACGCTGCAGCCTGTCTGGAATGCACCAAGCCTGTACATGAAACAGCTGATCCTACGGGATGAAACCCCGCAGGCGAGGGGTGAGTCCGAAACGCTCACCGACGAAAGATAAACAGTGATATATTCAACCATAATACTTTCGAAATAAACTCAACAATCACAACAATAAGCAAAAACAATCACATCACAAGGATACTGCCATAACAACTAACACATACTTCATGATAGAGGAAATCCAACTCAAACAACACATCAGAGAAAACCAACACGAACAACATAACAGAGGAATCCAACACGAACAACACGATAGAGGAATCCTACTAAATCATATCAAAGCCAAGACCAAATGAATTCTCATTAATTTTTATTACCCATTTTACCTTCCGGCCCCGTCACTGGACAAGCTAGGGTCGTACCAGGTTACAATCCTTCATCAGTTCCATAACATCAATTACTCACAGTCCAACATCAATCACAACACAGTATCCAATAAACCAACAACAGTCATACAACGGTTCAATCAAGCAAATCAACATCATAGCAACAACAACAACAATAACCATAGCTGCCAAATACCCAATACAGTTCCATATTACCAAATATCCACCAACAGTACATATAGCACCAATTATTCACAATCAACAATTCATCACAATTTCCACACGACCAATAGCACAGTTCAACAACAGCAACATCAATAACCATAACAGTCAAATATCCGACAATGACCCTCTCAGTAGTTCATTCAAACAGCAAAACACACAATTATCCACATTGACCAGTTCATCATTATTCTCAACACAATATCGCAAATCCAATAACACAGTCTAAGATCAACAACATCGACAACATCATAGCAGTCAAACAACCAACAGTAATCATCTCAGCAGTACGATCAATCAACAAAGCAAACACAGTATTACGGGCACATATCAAGGGTTATCCATCCTCACCTTGGCCGATTACTCAACTCCGGAAAATAATGTCCGGTCCGACGCCGGCTCCTCGGGAAACTTCCCGATATCCGAACCTATACAACAAAACCATACATCCACATAAATGCACATAAGAGTATGCCATGATGCCAATACTACGAAATTACCCATCCCAATTACTTTTCCTTTATTTCCATCTTTTACCGAAAATAATTACCGTGCGTATTTCCGAATATAATTTCGGTACCATACTTTAATTAAAACTCTTTTTAAAATATTTTCATAAGGTAATTATAATTCCCAAAATAATAATTACTATAATTTTTTTGAAAATTATAACATATATATATATATATATTTTCCATAATATTTCTATAAAAATTATTATACTTCCCAAAATATAATTCCCAAGTATTATTATTTTTAGAAAACTCCATTTTCAGAAAGTATAATCATATACACTTATTTTTTGAAGTAAATAAGAATTTATTGATATATATATATACAATTTTCCCAAAATACTTCTATGTTTTTAATTTCAAAGAGTTAATCATAGAAATATATATATCAGATTTTATTATTACAATTATAATTATAATTGTAAGTTTCCTAGAAGCTATTACGACACTCATAATGAGCTAGACATGCAGCGGAAGCTAGGAAACTAAACCAAGAACCACATGTGAAGCATATAAACCGTATAACAAAATTTCGTACCTTGTTCGGTTGAGGTCTTTCACCCAACTGCTGGAACGAATCAGTTAGAGCAAGAAGAAGACCTGCTCCTCTACGGTATC
>JAKUCV010006472.1:0-11372 GCA_028386065.3 Turnera subulata
TTCTTGTGATTAGAATTCCTAGGCTGTAAACGGTTTGTTAAGCACCCGGAAGCTTAACGGTAGATAGTGAACTCTTCAAGTGTATCTTGAAGGACTGGATTAGCCACAAATTAGTTGTGTGTGAACCAGTATAAAAATCTCTTGTGTCCTTCTATTTTTCAATTCCGCACTTCATTTCCTGCAAAGTTTTTAATTTTCAATCATAAGCTATTCACCCCCCCTCTAGCTTAAGTCTATTGTTCCTAACAGGGTAAGCATCCTTAAAATCCTGCAAGGAAACAACAATAAAACTAGATAGACGAGGGTAAAGGTTAGATTTGAACCAAGCTTCCTTGTACAAAAGTACAAACAAACTCTTCTTTTTCTCATAGTCAACCCTCTTATCTCTCTCTTTTGAGCCTTTTAACACAATTTCTTTTTAGGCTTCTTTTATCTCTTTTCTTTCCTCACACTCGGCTTCCTCTTTCTTTTCTTTCTCCTCCAATTCTACTTCTTCTTCCTTCTTCTCACTCTTATTTTCTTTTGAACTCTCCTCTCCTTTTGCAAGGCTCTCAGCCTTCCTCTCTAGCTCTCCTTTTTCAAGGGTCTCAGCCTTCCTCTCTAGCTCTCCTTTTGCAAGGCCCTCAGCCTTCCTCTCTTCCTCATACTTTGCTTGAGCTTTGGCCTGCTCGGCTTTCCATGCTTCCACTCTTCTTTTAATATGCAATTGATCTTCATTGACTTCTTGTGGAGACAATGGCCGAAGGAAAAACCTCTGATCCCCCGTGTATAATGAGTACGTACCCTTATCTCTCTCAGGAGCCACTCTCTTATCAAATTGCCAGGGTCTACCGAGAAAAACAGATGGTTTCCGTCCATAGGCACAACATCACACAACACTTGGTCAGAATACCTCCCAATTGAAAAAGAAACAAGGACTTGTTTTGTTACCTTGATCTCTCTCATGTCATTCTTCCCTTTTAGCCGATAAGGTCTAGGATGCATCATACACTCCAATCCTAGCGTGTCCACAACATATGTACTCACCATGTTGGTACATCTTCCCGCATCAACTTTCAAGCTACAACTTTTTTTCTTCACAAAACATCTAGTATAGAAGATCACCTTTTGTAGCTCGGGCATCTTTTGAAGTCTGAGTGTATTGCATCTATCAAACTCGCCTTCCAAGTGCCTATGAGGTTCAGTTTGCTCCCGACGTTCTGGTATCTCGCCCCTTGGTGGCGGTTCGTCTTGCTGCCTTGGTTCCTCCACTAATGGTGGTTGTTGCTGGTGTTGGCGTGGAGGGGGCTGCTGCTGCTGCCGCGGCGGCAGCTGCTCTCTTTGGACGGCCAAACTTGCATGTAAGCGCTTCAGCTCCGCCATGTCGTTGTCTTGTTTGCGCCTATACTCGGCAAGCTCATCAGATTTATCGAGCAACTGGTTGTTGATTCGAACCAGCGCATCACTCAAGGCCCTCCATTGCAATGACTCCATTGTAATAACTTCAACCTCTCTTGCAAACAATTTGGCTATCAAATATAATCAATTGATTTCTTCTTCTTTTTTTTTTTTTAATATTTGCTGCTGATGAATAGTAACGATGAACAGTACGATGAATAGTAATCGACATACTTTTTAAAAAAATTCGGCAGAAATAAAACAAATAACACAGCAAAATTAAAGGAAAGTTGATTGATTTGATAACCTGAGCTCCGCTACCAAAATTGATACGACAACACACCTAGCCGGTCCTAGAAGCACCTTCGTATCTAAAGTTGTCCCGATCTCAAATCACAACCAATCGTGCACTGTTCTTGCACTGATGCCCTTCACCTCCTAATAATCCGTGTTAGGCAATAGATGGACGCAAAAGCCCCTCTACCTCCTAAACTCTCGGTGCTAGACAACAAAGAAACAAAGCACAAAGGATAAAACAAACAAAGAGACTCCTCTCTTTGGGCCGAGATTATTCAAGTTTAACTGAACTTTTTATTACTCAAATAATCTGAATAACAATGAACCCCAAGGGTTCTATTTATAGGAGAACACACCTCCTCAAAGTCGGTGAACAGTAACGTCGGTGAACAGTGTCGTCGGCTCCTCCTTGAACTCCAAGTCTTAGCGCCTCCTCTCCTATTACTAGATGGACTAGGATTTAATTGAGCCCACATAATTTGGACACTAATTAAATCCTTACAATAATAAAAATAAAATAAAACTAGTCTATAATTAATAAAAATAAAATGGATATGTCGACACCTTCCTGAAGGTGGATTGATGTCGACTGGGCCCATTGTGCTCTCGAGTCAATTACTCCTTAATTAACAGAAAATTGATGGGCTTCAGTTTCAGCTCCTCTCCAATCTTGATTTTCCATCTCTTCTTGAACTTCTGTGAGTACGAATCTTGGATATGATTCGAAAAGTGAGCTTGTTGGAATACATAGTGAGCTTGTTGGAATACATCCAAGTTCCATGTTTGTCGCCATTGTTTCCTTCATGGTTTCCTTGGTGTGCATCATTCCTCGAACCCCTAAGCCTGCCTCCGTTTGCATCAAATTCAATCCTATCTACGCGTTTTTGGTCTGATTTTTAGCAAGAATCCCGCCCATTAAGAGGTCCCGACCTCTGCACTCCTAGAAATCTAAAAATAAAGCCTCCCATTTACTTCGAAAGGACACACATGGACATCCAGATACACACACTGATGCAAATCACCTAGGCAAGCTTAGAGACTGGAAGAATAATGCACGCCAAGGCGACAATGGAGGAAGCAATAACGACAAGCAAGGAACTTGGATGTATTCTAACAAGCTCAAAGTGCATCATCACAAGCTCACTTTTAGAATCATATCCAAGATTCGTTCTCACAAGAAATTCAAGAAGGGATGATGAATATTGTTTATTGATAGCTACTTTGCTAATAAAGTTGGAGGTTCTCTTAAACCTTGTTTTGCAAGTTAGATGGATTTCTCTCTTGTTTATTTTAGGGATTGTGTTTACTTATCAAGTAATTGAATTGCTTGTGGCGTTTACAAGATTCCTTGTGTTTATTACTCTATTGTTGCTTAACGCCTTTGTTGTGTTTTGAGGTGATAGAGGTAATCACTAAAGCTTTTGGTTGAATTGATTTCTGATCTTGGTGACTCGATTGAATCGGAGGTGCTATCTAGCTTTGTTCTGGTAGTGTTGCCGTATCATCTTGGTAGCGGAGGCTAGGTATCTTTTCAGCTACGTATCCCTTTATTTTTTTTCGGCAATTTAATTTGACTCTTTCTTGAAGTGTTGCAGGTTTGTTTATTATTTGATAAGATTTACTGATCCCAAAGAATAAACAAAGTGAGATTTCAAGAGAGGTAAAAGGCGAATGTTTCATCAAAATTGCCACGAGAGAACAACTTGAGCCTAGTCAACGGTCGAGATCTCCTTTCTCTCTCTCTCTCTCTCTCTCAAGGTTGTCGAGCCCAGAGTTCAAGCTGCCGCCGCCGCCGCTACTATCGTTTGTAGCAGGTGACGGGTACCAGAAGGAGATGCGAGGGGAGAACGGCTCCCTCCTCACCGACCTTCTTAGTCCCTCTCATCTCTCCCTCCGCTCTCTCATCCATCTCAACTCGATCCCTCACCTCTACAACACACCGTTGGTGGCGAACTGGCAGTGGATTGTACAGTGAGTTGGTAATGATTATGGTTGTTTATTCTAAAGGGGTTGAATTGAAGGGTTGTGATTTTGGATCCGATGTTGGGTTGTGTTATTTTGTTGTGTGTCTGGTGTCGGGTTAGATTGTGGTACGAGTTGGGGGTGGCCAACGAGATTGTATCTGGTGGTTATGGTTGATGAAGATTGTGGCTTTTGGTTTTAGTAGGGAGTAAGTTGTTTTGGGAAATTCGAAAGGAGAAAAAAAAATAAATTTTTAAAAACTATTAGAAATTACATTTTGGTAAAAAAAAATGGAGAAAAAAGTATAAAAAAGGGCAGCTAAGGAAAAAAAAGAATAATTTTTAAAATTATTAGAAATTAAATTTTGGTTAAAAAAGGGAGAAAAAAGTATAAAAATGGACACCTTGTGGGCCTTAGTGACACATGTCAACTTTACAACTATCGACCGGCTGTAGGAGGTAAAAAAGACAACATGGCCCGGTAAATTGCAAGTTCAGGGACACCATGAGTGAAATTAAACGAAGGAGAACAAATACGAAAATGGTTAAAGTGTAAAGTGTAAGGACATAAAAAAACTATTAACTCGTTTTTAAATTAAGAACCATTTCATTCGTTAATAGTACTAAAGGAAAAATTAGCTGGGAATGATGTAACAATTTAATTAACTAGGAGGAAGACATTGTTTGTACGGGCAGGGTCCGATCAGGAGAAACAGATGGAAAGCTTGAAAGGGAAGTAAAGCAGAGGTTAATAGTAATTGGATATTTGTTGCTACAACAAGGAATTCATGTCTGTAATGTGGAAAATTAGCAAACTATGACAAAGACAGTGCAAGAAAAATGAGGAGAATTTGATTGACCGAGGGAGGAGATAATTGAGCAATAGTCGCGGAGTAGTCATCAGAGTAGTCATCGTCCATGCCTGATATTCCTATTCCACCGCCATTGCCATTAGGTCCTGTGCTCCACATTCCCAGGTTGTTGTCCCTGCTCAATTTTTTTTTTTTGTGCATACTAATAGGTTAGTATAGAACGCACATTTTTGTAGTATCCAGGCAAGAAAAGAAGAAAAAGGATCACATATTTCCATGTTTCTGCTTCTTTTTGACTTTGCTACTACCACTACTAGTAAACTTTCTAGATTGTTGGGTTCTAGGCGCATTGGATGAAGCAACAATCCGTGGCTCAATATATATAAGGAACTCCTTAAAAGAATTCAGCGTGCGAGAGACTACTTTTCTTTGGGCCAAAATTCGTGTTGTTGGTCGTGTGAAGCCAATAATGTTTTAATTTTCTGTGCCATTTTTATTCTTATTTATCGAAGCCAACTGCTAGTCTATACTCATTATAGAGATGGCGGTGGTTGGTGTTAATGATGAGAGTTGAGGACGTTTTTAGCAAATTCTATTTCTTCAAGTAAACGAAAAAGGGTAGGATAACAGTGAAAGGGGAAAAGCAGGAGGAGGAAAAAGTGAAGAACTAATGATAATGACAATATGATAAGCAATAATACTACCTGCCACCAACACCGAGGACGCCGGAGTGCATAGTGAGTTGGTCAATGAGAACAGCTGACTTAGGCTCCACACTGTAGGCCTTCTCGTACTTAACTTCCAATTCCTCCCCTGACGCCACAAAGAATGCCCCATTTACCATAATGTCTCCCTCCGATCTCCAATTCCATCCCCTCCATTCATCCTCCCTTGTGTCCACCCTCTTGGTTACCTGCCAACCCCACATCCTCATGTCTGTCATGTCACTACACTACTACATCGCTACTGTTTTTTCTTTGAAAACGCACTCTTACATGTGGGTCAGGGTCAAATTAATCAGATTTCCGATTGAGGTTTTTTTTTTCCCGTGATCATCTCTCATCTTTAAAAACAAAAAAGCAAGACAATGACATGACGTGAAGAGCATATTTTGTTTGCCATAAATTTTATTTTCTTTTAATTGTTATTGCTTGAACCCCACTAAGTTCAAGAAAATTTATATATACATTTGAAACCTAAAAATGCTTAAATTTCCATCTGAAATTGTATTCATCCCCGTTCATTTGTTTTAAAAGTTTTTTTTAAAAAAAAAACCTTCAAAATTATGCATATTAATATCCTCAAAAAAAGACAATAGGATTTTGCTTGTTTGTACCTGAAAAAAGGGTCTGCAATTGTGATTAGGAAGAAAGAAGAAAATGAACAAAACTAAATTCCACAAATCCAGTAGTGATTTTTTTTTTGTCAGAAAAATCCAGTAGTGAATTATTGCATCTATATACTTGGATTTAATTAGAAGGGAGCTTCCTATTCTAGAATCAACCTAGAAAGACACACCTTTGCTCATTGACTGTCTAGAAGGACCCACCTTGAATAGTAGTAGTAAAAGTTTTCGGTGGAATGAATGAATAATACAGGCAGTGGCGGAAATACATACAGTATTTATACCAAAAAAAAAGAAATGCATACTGTACTCTATAGTAGTAATACTAATTTAGAAAAAGAAAACAATAAAGAAGATGAAAACAATAAATATAGAGAAAATAATGTTTGTTTTGAGTTAGGTAGGTACCTCCTTGGCGTTGCGATTAGAAGGAGCAGTGTATCGATTGCCCTGGCTATTGATGGTTGGGTTACCACTGCCACCGATGGCATACATTTCCCATCTGGTAAAATCGTTGTTGACCACATGAATGTAGCCTCTTCTGCACCTGGGCATGCGCTGCACCAGCTTCTCACCAAAGTGGTTGAATGCTATGGTGACTTGCATCCCGGAGTCCGGCAAATAATCATCACTGTGACCCAATAGCATCACCTCATTGTGGTGGGAGAAGTAGTTGTTTGATATTGTGATCCCCGTCGACCCCATCACTGCATCTATCAGCCCATCCTTGCAGTGTGATAGGGAGCAGTGGTCAATCCATATGTCTTTCGACCCAAATATGGATATCCCATCCCCATCTGATTCTGTGCGGTACCCAAAGTGGGTTGGGCTTGAACGCACATTAGCATTACCTGATGGAGAAATACTTGAGTATTGTTAATTTTAATTAATTAACTAGTTCAATATTATATATATTTATATATAAATGATCAATTTAACTAAGTAAAAAAGGAAAAAGAAAAAAGTAGTAGTAGTAGTAGTAGTAAGTAATAGTTTAAAAAACTTAAAATGGGTAGGTACGTACCTGATTGGACGCAATGGTGAATGTGTATATTGTGGATAATGACATTGGTGATATACTGGAGAGTGATGCAGCCACCCCCAACAATGTGAACATTGGCCCCGCGTCCATCAAGGGTTTTGTAGCTGTTGAAAATGAGCTCCTGAGAGAGCCTAATGAGCATGTTAGTAGGGAACACAATCCAGAGAGGCTCCTCCTGGATCACTGCATATCTCAGTGTTCCTGGCTTTGGGCTAACAGCATCGTCATCAGAGTTGTCAGTGACCACATAGTATTCCCCATCTTTGCCTCCCTTTGCATACTCCCCGAACCCTATCCCACAATCTGCTAGCCTCTGTCGGTTGTTGGGCCAGTCTGGGTCACATTTCCAGCAGTCGTCTATGGGGTTACCTGTCAGCCGGCATCCCCCACCTTCCTTTTCTCCTCCCCTACTACTACTACTAATTACTACTTGTAACATTTGCCTTCTTGATAAGGATGCATTTATTCTCCTGTATTCATCCATTTTTTTTTTTGGGGGTAGATAGATAGATCAGGTCGAGTAGAGTGGAAAAAAATAATAATAAAAAGAAAATGCACAACATTCACTCACCAACCCAACGCAAACTCTTGTGCAGGGATCTTATTAAATGAAACCAATTTTTTTTTAAAAAAAAAGAAAAAAGTGACAAAAAATAGACCAAACCGCAAATTATGCAAGTGGTAGTAGCTAAAGTCTGTAGTGATGAAGAACACTAACGGTAACTGGTACAAACAAGCCCAAAATTTACGAGAATTTGACAATAGAATAATGCATATCTAATAAACAACCAAAAGCCCAAGAAAATCCCATGGGTACAAGCATGAAGTGATCACAATTGTGTAGCCGCAGATAATGCATGTAGCCACCCGTGAGGTTGAGAAATATATAGAACATGCATGTATATATATTGCTAGCTAATTACATTATAAGCCAAGAGCTGATATCCATATGTGGCATCTAATTACCTTTGAACTTCTTCAACAACTGCTTCAGGGTTTGGGTGTGGAGTAGGAAAAGTGAGGTTGAGCATTGCCCATCCAAGTGGAGAACATGAGCCCAGAAGCAAAATTAGGACAATGTAGATCATATGAAGCATTGTTGCTCCACCAGATCAGAGTAACAAGGCAATTTACTCTAAGAAATACAGCTAGCTTGCAGAAATTTAGAGTATCTACTCTCTCTTTTCTTTCCTCTCTCTTCTCTCTAGCTAGTTCAAAACAAAAGATGCACCAACTACTTTGTTAATAGATGCTTTCTTTCTGGGACATACAGTATTGTGGGTTACTACAGGAAAAGATGGCTCCTACTGCACTAGTATGCAATTCAAATTAATTAATTATGCGTGAGGAGATGTGTATTGATTGGAGAAGATAATCACTTTGTACCTATTCTCACACTTTTGTCTCATAGTCTTGGTTATCCCTCCCTATTGGTGTCTTGGTTTATAATCATGGAACCTGACCTTTTAGGATTCACTTAATGGAGGTAAACGAAAGAAAAAAAATAAAAAAAAAAATAAAGGAGGCAAGAGAGAGAGAGAGAAAGGGTGTCTTTCCTTTGATTGTCTCGGAGAATCCGGCCCATCTCGAGGAAATTGGTCTACAAAACTTTCTATGACCAAGTGGGGAGATTTTAGGGAATGTATGCATAATTCAAAAGGTCTCTGACAAACAGAACCAACTTTGATGATGTGAATCTGCTCAAATTTTTTTCGTCAGAGGTTCAAACTATACATAATAAATCGAGGAAGCAGATAAATATTTATTGGCTCTTATAAAATTGGAGAAGATTTTTACTATTTGATAGAATAATACAAACTTAATCAAATTTAATTAAGGTAATAATACAATTTTGGTAATAATAATACACTTTTAATAATAATATGTAGAAGAGAATAACAAAATTAAGATGGAGGAAGATTGGAAGAGAAGTGTATGAAATGAGAAGAGAGTGAAGTTTATGGTGGGTTGTAAGTGTAAGAAAGTGAAGGAATGAAGGGGTATTTATAGTTAGAAATGGGAGGATAAAAATAAATAAGTATAATTAATTTAAAAGGATAAAATCAAAGGGATGTTAGGTAAAGGAAGATGATATTAGGATTAGGACAAATGGAATTATGGAAGGTAATTAGTCAAAGAGATAATTCCAAGTAGAAGTTTGGTGTATGGGTAAAGTATTTACCGGGGGTAAATTCAGGTATGGTTAAAATGAGTTTTACTGGATAGTAACAATGACATGCATCATAATTTATTTATAACACTCCCCCTTGAATGTCATTGCATCTTAGATAGAATACGCTTAGGAAGTACTGCCTCGTTAAAAACCTTACCAAGAAAAACCCAGTAGGACAAAAACTTGGTGAAGGAAAAAAGAGTGTAGTGCGTATTCTACTCCCCCTGATTTTGGCATCCCTTGATATCTCGAATCCTCCATAAACCAATCCTCTTCATCAATTCTTCAAAAGTTGTAGTAGGAACTGATTTTGTAAATAAATCTGCCAGATGTCACTTGAATGATTCTTGATGTATCCTCCCTTCAATTGGGCAATGCAGCTAGCATTATCTTTATAAATCGTCGTTGGAACATCTTCCTCGCTAACTAATCCATATGAATCTTGACTATGCTGCATCATCGATCTTAGCCAAGCACATTCTCGGCTAACTTCATGTATGAACACAATTTCTCCATTATTTGAAGAGGCAACAACGATACTTTGTTTTCTGGTCACAATGATATTTGATGTATCTGCCTGTGCTTTATGTGGATCAAATAAAAGACCTACATCTGCAAAACCAACTAGAAGCACCTTGGCCTCACAAGGTTAAAATAATTCCATATACCAAGATAATAGACTATGTATTTATATATTATATTCCAATATAAGCAAAATTATATTTTGCAAATAAATTTATAGCAAAAGCTTCAGGCTTTATGTTATTAGCAAGATAAATTGCACTTAGATAGGGTACTTCAGGACCAATCTAATTCTTTATGAGATTTTTCATCATAGCACGGCATTTGGAAGCTTCTCCAGGAGTTCCAATAATATTTAAATTACAAAAACATATATGAATTATCAACATAAGCAAAAATAAATTCATGCACATACTTTATACTATGCACACGCAAATTGGTTTAAACCATCAATTTAACTTAATTTTGTATATTCCCGGGAATTAGTTGCTTCAAGCAACTTGAATCCTTCAGGGATTCTTTTATATACGTCATGATATATGGATCCATAGAAATATAGGCTGTAAGGGCATCTATTAGATGCGTTTTTAATTTTTCATATTATGCCAGACTTATGAAAAATAATTGCATCCACCACAAGGGAGTATATCTCCTCACAATTAATATCAAGTCATTTGGGTAAAACCTTGTGCGATAAGTCGCGATTTGAATTTCTCTATTGTGATTTCCTTTTTGCACAAATACCCATTTTTCAATCGACTGGTTCTACACCATCTGGTGTACGGACTACAGGTCCGGAAAATATCTTGCTTCACTTGCGAGTCTAACACAGCCTTAATCATGTTTCTCAATTTGACCAATCATTCTACGCCTGCATTGACCACTAGATGTAGGTTCATGATCCTCATTTTATTTAGCAATATATTATAAATAAAACAAATATTCCGTCGATGGTTATTTCACGTCGGTTCCATCACATTCCTGACACTGTAATTGAGATCTCATCATTTTTATTTATTTCAGATACCTGTGTTACTTTTGGAACTTTATCAATTGTGTCAGAAGACATCTTCTGGAGGACATTTAATATGAACCTCTACTGGAGGCCATCTTTTCTAACTGGGGCCATCTTATCTCTTTTGCTCCTTTCTCTCTATCGAGAATTTTGTTTTCTTTTGGAACCGAGTATATTCTACGCTTCTTGCATACTTTAGATTCATTTGCATACTATTCTTGTTCTTCTGGAACATTAATTTGAACAGGAGCATTTGCAGCTGGTATACAAGATTTGGTCCTTTTATGTGTCTGGCACTTGCATATCAATTTTCCTGCAAATGAATCATCTTTTGAACTTCAGGTTCACACTAATTTGTTTGAGGATCAACAACTATATATTGATAATATATTTCAATAATATCTTGATCCAGCTGCTTACTTTCTCCCCATGATGTTGGGTAAACTCTATCGTCAAATTAACAAATCTCCAATCGTTAGTCAATGGTTTCAATTACTTTGTAATTGATGGAGATTTTTATACCCAACATCTATTCCCAACCTTCTTTAAGGACCATCTTTACTATACTGTGGTGGAGCATTATATACTGTATAACCAACGGTCTGAAGATGGGAGTTACTAGGTTCGTAACCATGAACCAATTAAATGGGGAGACCTTATGATAACTTGTTGGCTTGATGCACACAAGTGTTGCTGCATATAAAATACCATTTTCTCAAACAGTAATATTTCATTAACAATGGTCCTGCAATCAATTATCAATATTCCCCCAGATCTATTTGGGTTTATTTCCAATGATATACATTATCCATTGAAGAAATATACCAG
>JAKUCV010006473.1:3590-26815 GCA_028386065.3 Turnera subulata
AAAAAAAAAAGTTGTTTGGCAAGGATAAATATTTTTGTGTTATTTCTGGTCGAGAAAAGGCAAATAAATTAAAGTCATGATTTAAACAAACTGTAACAAAGGCGGTATGTTTTAAAAATGCAGTCGCGTGCACACGTTAGGGAGTGGCACATTGAAGTAGTTATCACAGTTAAATGGCAAAAAGTTCAAACAAAAAGATAAATGGAACAAAGTGAGATAGTATTAAAATTAAAGTGTATAAATGAAATTTAGCCAAAAAAAAATTAATGGGCTAGGATTTTGATGACTAAAAACCACCTACATATGCCTGTGTGGCTGTGTCTTTTGTCATGTATACTGGCGCCCACAAGTTAGCTCCATTTTAGTAATCGGTATTAAACACAAACTATGCTGGATGAATTCATAAGTGTGAACACTTCGAAAATACCAAAAAAATTGTATATAACCTGCTACTTTGCAAGTCACTACATATCCTATCTATAAAACAAGAATTGCCATGATAGAAAGAGAAAAACAACGAACAAATAGTTATATGGGACAAACATTATTTATTGAAAGTATTCCTTTATGGTTTGTGGACAAATTTAATGACATAGCATATCAAAAATATTTTTTTTTAGGAATACTAACAACACACTCTAAAGTCGTAATAATATATATTACAACTCTTGTAATTTTTTATCTAATTTGTAAATAAAAGAGATATTTACAATAAAAAAAATTATATACGAAGATTGAGTAATAAAAAATATCGAGAGACCATAAAGAGAAATAAAAAGTAAAAAAGTGTAAAATTGATTAAAAAAATCACAAAACAAATGTTTCACACAAACTGAAATAATATGTTGGGAAGTGTGTGTGTTTTGTGTCTACATACATATGGCTGTGTTGGAAAGGGTACGTTGTTGCTAGCATTATTTATCTAAAGATAAGTTTTTTTCTTTGAGATGCGTAAAGATAAGTTATTAAATTAATTGTTGGAGGCAATACACTCTTCCTTGCTAGAGTAATTATTTTTGGAGCTTTATATATTAGTTTAAGCTTTTGAATAAAATGATTCTTCATGGTAATAGAGGCACATTGTACTGTTAAAATGGTCGTGTGTATTCAAATACTCATATTCCGTCCTTACTGGAAAAAAAAAAAGAGTGTAAAAATTTCAAATTTAAAAGGCTTTCACTCTATGTGGAAGGTGTTGAAATATAACACTATCGAAATAAAAAAAATGCTTATTATAGATGGAAATGCCCACAAAGGCGAATACCATGAAGAAACATAATGAGTTCCATTAGTAAAATCAAAAGTGAATTTACTTAGTATTTGATCAGAGTCGGAAAACTAAAGAATAATTAAAGAACCAGCAATTTAGATAAAACGACAGAACTTAAAGAACCAGCAATTTAGATAAAACGACAGAACTTGTAAAACTGAAACATTACTTTTAAAAAAACATTTTTAAAGACTGAATATTGAATAACTGGAAACAATACGATAAGTACTGGAATTGAACCGGAATTCATATTAATTTGCGACAAAGTTAAAAGGAAAAAGTGGAATGTATAGCCGTCCATGGTGGGATTTGAACAAGGTCTCCGGGTCGGCAATCTGGATTCCAAAACCATAATGATGTTTAATTCAATGAGCAATACATCATTCTTAGAGATCCTGAATTCAATCCACCCATTCATTAATTTTTCTTAGTCCCATACCTCTTTGGGAAAGTGGAGAGCCCTCAAGTTGCAACTTCACTACATACTGTTGCCATAATTAGATGGTTTTGTCTACGAGTGCAATCTCTGGTCCATGTGTTCGCCATATCCCCTCAGTTTTTTCCAAACTAGTAAAAGAATGTAATGATTGTCCCCAGATGGCAAACAATAGCCTCCCCCTGATAATATGTTAACGTTTTACTATGATCATCACCTCAAACTCTATAGACGTTTATCATGCATTGCAAGAGTTGCTTAATTATTTGATGTGGAAGACAAGTGTAGCGTGGAGGGCCGAGGAATGTGTAACCTACCTACTTCTAAATTCTGCGAATTTGACGTATAAACATTCTTCTCATGCATTTTTGTTGTGTTTGTCAATTTGTTACGCTTTTTTTTTTTTATTAAAAAGTTTAGGTTAAAGCAACCACAGTAGTAGTATAGAAAAAGAAGAGCATTGGATTCAGACCCTTGTCTACAATAATTTGACCACTACAAATACTTATCAAGAATCGGACACCCGCTGGAAGAGACAATCATAACCCTTATAATATAGTACTACTAGTTATCCACTTGTTCACAGTGGTTTAACTCAAATCTTGTCTGGTTTAGCATTAATTAGAAGACTACTAGTAGTACTTATGTCCCGTCGAGGTAGAAGTAAAAGACGTTTGGAATTGCTGGTGTCGCTTCTTGCTTTCATTGATTCCCACAATTAGAACCCGATGCGTCATATATTGCCAGTGTGTGGCAGACAAAATTAGGGTTTCCCCACCACAGGCAGTGGCATCAAACTTGATTCCATTTGGAGCTAGCTAATTATATAAACTATATTAATTCGTGGAGGGCCCGAATTAAGAAACCCTGATTATGAATGGGGGAGACTGATGCGCACACTGACGATGTGTCTTTGTGCACAGCTTTGTTTTATTAGTTGTATTGTCACTGGTAGCCCTAATATTTTATATATGCTATAACGTGTTAATCATTCTTTCCTTTTGATTAAGAGAAAGATTTGCAGGAATATTCTTATTTTTTTTCAAGCCAAGTTTTTCTGATGCAAACTGGTCATCATCCTTTCTTAATTAGTGTATTGTTTTTTTTTTGTCGCAATTCCTTTCTTATTTTAATTAGTACACGGGGCACAAGGATCGAATATTACATATACTACTATAGTATTATAAGTAGCAAGTACGCAACTGGTCAATTGGAGATTTTGCATGTCGTAGTTGATTCTGTGTGAAATGAGGCCAACAGATACCTGTTTTTGCTTCTCAACCTCTTGTGCCAATGGTTATGATCACTTTTAATTTTTTAAGTTGACATTTTGTTGATTGATAATGACTGGGTTGAACCTTAAACGTAATGCGAACCACTGGCTGGGTTGATTTGACTAGCATGGACTCGAAGCTGAAATTGAACCTTAATTTTTTTCTTTTAATATATAGTACAAGGGAATGGTGCTTTTCCACTATCAAATAAAAACATCACGAGAGGAAACAACTCCTGATCACTCACTGGGCCTTCTAATTTTCAAGCAGGAAATTAGCCTGATTCCTTTCCTAATCATACCCAGTTATTTTGACACTAGTGGACTAGGATTTTCTAAACTATTATGATTAGGTTGATCTAGTTCTACAGAATGGAAAGCGGGGTTCTGAAGAAAGCTGATGAGTGTTTCAACACCGCAAATTTGCCAGTAAGTCTTGCCGGCGAAAGGGAGATGGCAGATGCTCGTCTAGGCTTGCGGCGGTTTATTTTCTTTGCTTGTAACTAGTACTTAGATCAACCAAGCTATAGTATATAGAAAAAATTACTTAGATCAACCTAATCATATTAGTTTAGAAAATCCTAGATGACGTACTTAGATCCCACGTGGCACGAAGAGGATTGGTGATTTGGTAAATGATTAAGCTTAAAATTAAGAACTCTTGTTAGGTAAATAAATAAGGTTTCTAACGCCTTCTGGTCCACGACAAAGCTCAACTTGGTTAATTGGGAGTTTGATTATATATAGTTTGGCAGAAAAACTGATACTAGCTATAACCCAGTTTATTTAACCCTTAAACATAGTTCCAGCAAGAAGAATGTCATTCTCTCCTAACATTTTTTTTTGGTCCTAGCTAGGATTAATCAACAATTAATTACTAGCAACAACTAATATTTCCTTCGGTTAATGTCTCAATCCTCCTATTCACAAACTTATCATAAAATCCAAAAATAGCACTTTCCAAATTGCCATAAGTTTAATATTACATTCGCAGTTTTGTTGAAAGGACATCTAATATTCAAAAAGGAACCATAGAGAAAACATCACCATGGCCATGCACACTCACAAGGATGACACACACAAAACTGAGGAATGGTAAACAAAATTTTCAATAAAATGATGAAAATTGAAGCCGGCAAGTCGATCAAGGAGGGCATAAACTTCATGCCAACTCTGTTTTTCCACTGCACAAGCATGTCAATTATGAATGGTAACTTTCCTGTATAAGTGACGATGTAGCGACAGAAATTTGTACTCAGCAACAGAGAGAAGCATATATGGTTGACTCTAAGGAATGGACAAGGCAAAAGAGGATGCAGACACGATGCATATATATATGACTTGCTGTAGTTTGATTATGTTGCCAATGCGATGGTGAACCAAATGAAAATTATGTTTTGTCTCCTTTTACAGGGTTTGATGCCCCATCAAAGAATTTTTATGCTTGGGCCGGGATCTCGTAGATGTTAAAAAAAAAACACTGGAGCGTGAAAATATAATTTGGATATTTTCAGTAAACAAATGTTAAAATTTTAGGTTTTCGTTTGTCTGTTCATTCGTGGAGCATTCCATTCACGGGGTTTTGGATGGCTTCAAAAGGGTACGTAGCATCTTCCTACACATAGTGTTTCTTTCTCAGTGTGTATGAGTACGTCTCTGCGCATATGTTTTGATTCTGACTTATCCTTTCCCAGTTGAACTTTGTTTTTTTAATTTCTCTTCTTTCCCTTTCATGTAAAAAAGAAATTAATAAATGATAAAACGAAAAGCGAATTCTGCTTGAGTTACAAAATTACAAGGAGGTATATTCTTCATGAGCAGAGATGCAAAAATAGGGATCTTAAGCAGAAGGCAAGATGAGTCATATCATAAAACCAATTGCAGAATAGTAATATGAAATATGTTGTAACCAAATGAAAGTTGGCGATATTTGGAAGTTCCAACGTAAGTTTTTTTCATTTTAAAGCTTATTTTGTTTTTCGATTGCACATTTCTTTGTATCTTGATTGAAGTAGAAAAGGAAAGTGAATAAAAAGATGTAAAAACAGTTTCAAATAAATTTAGTTATATGATGGTTAAATTATTAATTAATTCTAAAGACTTTTTAAATCAGATCATGTTTGAACAATATGTTTTTACTTTCTAGTTATTGTATTTTAAAATAATATAGAAAACGCAAAATATAAGCATAATTCAAAATTTTAGAATGGAAACTATTTTATCATTTTTTTATAAATCCAATATCATGATATTTTAATTTTCTTCAGATGTTGTTTATAAAAAGAAGTACGATTTTATATAGGCATAGTACCCAATTTTATACACCAATTTGTATATTTTGGTCAATTTAACACATGAATTTGTAATTGGGCCAATTTAATGTATGAATTTTTACGATTGAGTTAATTTAATACATCAGTTTCTAAAATTGGGTCAATTTAGTCGCAAGGGTCAAAATTGAAGGGAATAATTATTTTCTAAGTCCAAAACCTTTTTATTTTTTTGCAACTAAGTCCTGTACTTTTAAAAAGACCTATTACTTTATTAGTTACAATAAATAAGTCCAAAACATAATTTTAGTCAAGTCTTTCTATTAAATCTAACTTTTTTAAGGGGAAAACTTACATGTTAATTCCTCAAACATTGAATTTAAAGAAAAAAACTTCCTAAGCAAAAAATTAAAAATAAAAATACATTAATTTTTGTTTTAAGAAAGAAATAATAAATCTAAAAACATAAGACATCCTAAATCATAAATCAGAAAAATTTTAAATTTTTTAAAAATAAAAATCCTAAAATTTTAAAATCCTAAACCTTGAAATGCTAAATTTTAAACCTTAAAACTCTAAACCCTAACCCTAAAATCTAATAACCTAAACCCTAAAACCTAATATCCTAAACCCTAAAGTCTAAAAACCATAAACCTTAAATCCTAAAAACTTAAAAATCTAAACCATAAAAACTTAAATACTATAACCTTAAATTTTTAAATTTTAAGATTTAGTTTTAGGATTTTAGGATTTAGAGACTTAAGCTTTGTGTTTTAGATTTTTTTATTTAAGGTTTGATATTTTAGGGTTCAGGCTTTAAGATTTAAGAATTTAGGGTTTAAGGTTTTAAGTTTTTAGGGTTTAAGGTTTACAGTTTATAAGTTTTAGAGTTTAGAATTTAGGAATTTAGGATTTAAGATTTTAGGGTTTTAGGATTTATGATTTAAATTTTTAAGATTTAAAATTTAGTGTTTTAGTGTTTAGGAGTTTAAGATTTTATGATTTATGGTTTAGAGATTTTTATGATTTTAGATTTATGATTTTTTATGTTTTTAGGTTTAGTATTTCTTTTATAAAATAAAATTTTACGGTATTTATATTTCTATTTTTTATTTAGAGAGATTTTTTGCTTTGAATTTAAAGTTTGAGGGGCTAAAATATAACTAATTCCCTTAAAATATTTAGGTTTCTTTCTTAAAAATAAAAAATAATGTATTTTTATTTTTATTTTTTTTAGGAATTTTTTTCTTTAAATTTAATGTTTGAGGGACTAACACGTAACTTTTTCCATTAAAAAAGTTAGATTTAACAGAAGAAAATGACAGAAATTAGGTTTACGACTTATTTTCTGTAATTAATAAAGGAATAGGACTCAAATGTAGGTTTTTAAAGGTATAGGACTTAGTTGCAAAAAATAAAAAAAATTGGGCTTAAAAAATAGTTATCCCCTTCATTTTTGACCCCTGAAACTAAATTGACCTAATTTTGTAAACTGATGTATTAAAGTGACTCAATTATGAAAACTCATATATTAAATTGACCCAATTACAAATTCATGTATGAAATTGACTAAAATATACAAATTGATGTATAAAATTGGGTATTATGCCATTTTATATATCATCTTACAACGTACAAGTCGATTTTAACAAAGTGGGTAAGTTGCAACAGGCCAGCAATTGGGTTGCAGGACTGGACCTAATTATTTCCATTAGTGGGCCTTCCCGTGGGTCAAACTCTGGCGTTCACATTGATACAAAAATTGGGTCAATCGCATAGTTGAGTCCAATTTATGAATTGGGCGCGAGGATTAGGAGGGCACGAGTACCGTGAAAGATTTGAGCTTTCGCTGATGCCCAATGGGCTCCGCAATCCGCATCACCAATCTTACCAGAAAAATACTGAATGAGTGGCTAAGGGTTTCCTCTTCAAGGCTTCTTCCCGTTTCATGGATTTATTTTTCTTTATTTTTGATTGGTTAAAATATATACTAAATCAGGATGCCACCAGATACAACCCAAATCCATAAACTTCTTCGTCTCTTTGTTGGATTGCTCTTTTCACATGAAAGATTGATAGCAAAATTCACCCTCACTATTCTGTCCCTCTACTGTTCCCTATGATCTTAAAGTTGGGTCCACACCACTCTTTGAAAAAAATAGCACAAGAACATGATTGCCGGGTCCTCCTGTTATCTCATAGATCCAGCAATTTCCTGGGTTTGAGTTCTCACTGTTTTGCGTGGTCCAACAAAACATCCAGCCCACCACAAAGCATGGACCAGCTAGCCTAGGATTTTATTATCTCCATTGGATCAGAGACTTTGGTGTCCACAAATTTCACACTACTATTAAACACACCGGTAGTGATGATAATGAAAGTTTTAGGCATAACTTATATTGAACCCAGCAGCATTTCCATTCCTTTTCAGCCGTGCGCTACCTATAAAGATTAGTATTGTTTTTTCCTCATTGGAAGTATACTCCAAATACATTTCTATATTTCCTAGATCGGCATTTTCCAGATGCTCTTAATTGGAAAGACAAGCAAGCAAGAAATTTAATGCACCGAATATGACTAGACACATTATATGTGCAATGATTCTCACAATTAAATTGAGAGTGTACGACTATAGATATGAGCCATTGATCCATATACTGCCTAGCCACTAGCTACCTAGGGTCGTTACTGGATCCCACACATGAGATCGAGTATGGCCATTGGCCCGTCCAGTTTAATCTGTCTTGCTAATCAATCCGACAATTTGTTCCCATTCCTATCTGCACAACCGCAAAATTTGCTGACACTTCTTGTCCATTCTCTCCTCTCCCTCACTGCTGTTTTCCTTGAAAAAAAGAAAGCATTAAAACCCTATCACTCTATGGTTTTACCCTAACTATTTTCCATAGAATTCAACATCTATCTAGCTAACCAAAAAAACTAGGATTAACCCACGATAGGTCGTGATCATTCTGGTGCCCTACACTATGCGCACACCTAACATGAAACCCAGCCTCGAATACGATCCAATTTAGACTTTTTGGACTATGAGCTACCACTACTACGACTACTACTACATACAATGTGTCAACAATGTCAGGCGAGCCAGGTAGTGCAATAGAAGAAGAAGGAGGAGGAGGAGGAGAGAAGTAGCTAGGCACGTGGTAATGTCGTTGACAGTGTCTATATATCTTCCTCTTATTGCAAAAACCAATGGCTGGCTGGCTCTCTCAGTCTCAAGTCTCTGTCCAATTATTAGTGAGCCAATTGTACGGTCACTCTTTTGCAAATGTGGACACATATTGAAGTATCACCAAAAAGCATGTTGGTTGATTTGACTGTTGTGATGCTGATGGGCTATACCTTTGGGGAGGGGGGACGAGCTAGTTGTACGTAAGTCTCACCCTTACGTACACGTATCAGGAAATGGCTGGCGGACAATGAACTCAGGATATCTAGTACTTCAGATATTGGTTGGTTGGGCCAAAAAAATTTTTTCATGTGTCTCTGATAGTGTAGTGTTTTTGCAGGAAAAAAGAAAAAAGAACAGAATGCAACTTTAGATGTACAGTCGTTATTGGTAGTAGTAGTAGAAGAAGAAGAAGAGACGGAGTAGGTCTACTTCATTGCCGAGAAAGGGTGTTGCACAGCACTTGATTGTCAATGCCGACGAAGAAAGTATTTTTTGGGTGGAAAACTAGTGACTTGCACCTTTTTTGGGTGGTCGGTAAAGCAGCTTTGGTGATTTTCAATGCCGACGAAGAATATATTTTTTTTGGACAACAATAATCTTCCCTGTCGCATGGACAATAATTGCAACAATTCTCTGTTTTGGTCGATCACATGTGTCTTTTTTACTCCATGTGCAATATAAGTAATAGACAACTAAAATACAGATAATAGACAACTAAAATACAGAACATATAGAAAAAAAAAAAAATTATACATGTTATATCTTAATTAGTTGCAATATGAAAGAATTAACAGTGACAGAACAGAACCAGTGGCCAAAAATGCCGTAAATGGGTCGAACTTATCAAAACGCACAATTGGGCCAATCATTTGTATTTGTACCCGTTTAGTGGCAGGGGCTGTGTGGTTGGGCATGTCTTTGCAATGGATTAGGGGCTTCTTACGAAGTTGATCAACCCGTTAATTTACCTAGGATTATGTGCATTAAGCACTCTAGCCCACCGATACGTACAGGCCCCTGTACTTTGGTCGAGGAAGGACCAAGATTGGGATTTGCAGCTTGCTCTTACGGAATCACAGGTCATTTCTGTTTGAGGACACCAATTAATGAAGATGCATATTTATTATCTTAATATAAGGAAAATCAAAATCTAAGTTTTCAAGGTTTTCTCTCTCGCTTTCAGCCGCCATGGCACTATTCACCATCCCTAAAATTTACTCAAATCTAGCACCCACATAACAGATCCTCACCAATCTCACGTTCTTTAGGCTGTTTCTTTTACTTTTTAGTTCTCCCTGTTACTTTCTAGTCTTTTATTTCGTTCTCCATTCGCACTGTCCTGTGTGTGAAATTAGAGCTGCTGTTACCCCGTACTTTTGGGGTGCCTCGTGCTGCTTGCAGCTTGTGCCTATGGCTATATCTACACCGTTAGTTTTTCAAGGGAGGGAGGAGGACATTGTGGTGAAACTCAAAGCCCCAGATCTGGACAAGGAGAATGGGGTTCTTGACCACGCCCTTGCTGACATCTTCAACCATCCTTCTGCAAGGTCAACTCCACCGGACCTTCAATGGGGGGAGGATGATTATGGGGTGATGCTTAAAGCCCTTTGTCAAGGCAACATCGACCATGCCTTGGGAGTTATCAACAGCAAGCCACACCTGGTGGTAAAGGTACTCTCTGACAAAACTTCTTCAGTTAGTGCTTTTAAGGATTGTCTGTTGAGAATTTTAGTCGGATGCCCATGGGCTGTTGGTTTTGGGCATGTGAACGGGGATGGGAGTATGATCCTCCCATCCGAGCCTGAGTGATGGTGTATGTTAGTGGGGATAAATTTATAGAACTCGGATTTATCCTCTGTTTTTGTCACTTTAATGTGAATCCTGTGAGTTCTCTCATGCCTAGTAGGGATGAGTTTTTGTTGCAATCCAGTTGGGGTCGGGATACCCAACCAAAAATAAAAGGGAACGCCATTCAAGGGTTGCAAGAGATGGCAGTTGAGGTAGGGCGTGTGTTCTTCCGCAGCAGGCCTCTGGAATTTGTGTTGGAAACGTTGATACTCGTATGGTTTTCACCTTTGTCATGTGGGAGTGACACTTTAACACACTTTGTGTTTGGGATAGTAACCTGCATCATCAGGCCACAATATCCTTTTCTATTAGTTGCTTACGAGTGTTTGAGGACCAGTACCGATCGAGTTCTACTCCAATGCAACATCTTGGAAGGCCATGTTTTTAACTATGTTTCTGCCAGTTTATTTCATGTATTCTTATTATGGTATTGTATTTTTAATAAACATTATCTGGTAGTTACTAGGAAGATGGGGTCTACCCCTAGTTACTCATTTTGTATCGGTTTGTAATAACTGTAGTATTTGTACTTTATGTGGAGATCTATCTCCAAATTACTCTATATAACTGATTATCCTTTCGACAAAAAAAGAAATGCATATTTATTTAATTTTATGTACTCCCACCAAATCCTACATATTTTCTTTTTATTAGTTCAAGATGGCCTGCTAGCTAGCCAACAGGGCGGGACGACAAAACCAACCGAAGGCTGACTGATGTTTTCTCAAGCTAAGTATCTACAATATGTACAATAACTAGTCATCGAAGGTTTTTCTTTTCCTTTTCGTTTTCTAAGCTAACATTTTACGAGTTTTCATGAGTGGATAATATCACTGTACTGTTTATGAAACAGACCCATCTTTGGATGCCGAAAACTTTACAAATCAGGAGACAAATTGAGTCTGTGCCCGTCATTTTCCTTAAAACTACAACAAACCATTTAGTTATCGAGTAGCTGATAATATGTCAACAAAGAATCTGACACAGATGGGTACGTGAAGTGATACTTAGCCCTATTGGCTTGCATGTCAATTTCAGTTAATATGGCTAAAATTAACCACTAATTAAATCCCATCTCTCATCATTTTGCCTTCCAACGAAGTCCATTTCATTTTCAGGTGTACAGCTAATTCCATTATTTCGCGAATGCTGGAATTTAGCTCCTCGTTGGTTGTCTGATTCCAGTTTTAGTGTGCGGAGTGGTCGGGTGGTGTGGCCGCATGTCACAATTTTCTGGTTTCTTTTCTTTTTTGCACCCTATTTCTGGCTTGACTTTTAGAACTTTTTTTTTTTTTTTTTTTGTCGCAAACATATGAACTTGACTTTTAGAACTTGAATGAGAATCAGTCTTTGGATGTATAAAATTGATAAGACCTTATGTTGCCATATCCACCACTATATATAAGCCCCGCCAAAGAATAGCCATTGAAAAAAGGATATAAAGTGAGGCATCAAATTTGCAAGTCCAGCCAGGAGCTTGAGCCCACTTTAGTCATTTGCTAAAAAATGTACATACGGCTCTAAGTTAAAGATAATTAAGTTATTACGACAACTAATACTTGCATGCAGGCAGATTACTAGCTAGCTAGGCCTTAATGCTGAAGTTTTCTCAAGGATATTTTGATCTTTAATTAACTTGTAATAAAA
The DNA here is from genome assembly GCA_028386065.3 of Turnera subulata. Classification (NCBI taxonomy): domain Eukaryota; kingdom Viridiplantae; phylum Streptophyta; class Magnoliopsida; order Malpighiales; family Passifloraceae; genus Turnera; species Turnera subulata. Next base: position 15,528 of record JAKUCV010006473.1, read on the forward strand.
TATGGTGGACAAGATCTTGGTCGTGTGGTTCAAGTTTGTTTAGCATTTAAATATTTTTTTTACAACCAAGTGGGAGCGTGGCATTCATTAGAATTTCTACATTCGTCTAGTAGACAATAATGGACTACTAGTATTGTACAACGATATTCTATTATGTTTGCTGCAACTTTGGCAGTATTTCTAAAATATCTTTGGAAACTGAATGACGATTATTTTGGGATGATGAAGGAAATAATTAAGAGAAAGATATAATATCTCAAATTTAGAAATAAGAATCATATATCCCAAAATAGTGATGTTGATGCTTTACCATTGATATCCAAGTTCATTGAACTTACTATTTTTAATGTTAATTTTATCAGGGAAATATTAAAATTGGGTATCGGGATAGCGTAACACCATCTCATCAATAAAAGGAAAGAAATGAGAAGAAAACTAGGTAGAAGTTATGGCAATGTTTATTTATTTGGCACTCATATGGTAGGTAGTCTTTATTTAGTCAATCGCCAATACGACAATAATTATGATACCCCTAACCCCACAATTTCTGACAAAAGCCTTATCGTGGAAATATCAGCCATAATAATATTATTTTGTTCGTCGACCAGAGAAGTCTTTTTTTTTTTTTTCCTAAAAGGCGGCGATATGGATTTTAAGCGGAAACCTTCACATTGAGTAGGACTTGCTTGTATACCACCCAGCCAACGTTGGTTGGAAAAGATTTTTTTTTTTTAAAAAAGATTGTCGTTAATTTGAAATATGTATTATATCCACAACATGGATGAAATGAGGAAAAGATATGAAAGTTGTTCTGTAGTAAAACTTGGTAATTAAGTTAACTTCCTGTTGAAATTATTAAGGGATCAAATTCGTGTGTCTTTCCATTTTTGGAGAAGGTACATGAGATATCAATCTTGACAGGAAATTGATGCCGAATGCTTTGGTCATCAAAGGTGCATTATTCCTCCTCTCTTGGTGTAAGCTGGATGGTAATTACTAATAATTAATATATATATATATGACGATTGAATGTCTCTACTCTAATTCTACCTTCTCATCCTTCAGCTAGCCACTAAGCCAGGCTCTCTGATAATTCTATATTTGCATGTTGGTTCTATTATAATTATAGAGTTCATATGAACATATCATATCTTTAGGTTGAATTTAGGCCAATCAAGAAGCATCAACCTCAATCTTCACCTCAGTATTGGAGGGCCTACCTTTGGAAAAACAATTGCATAACGACATACGCTCCTAATCAATTTTTGGGCCGTGGTCATTACTAGTATATATCGTATCTAATGTATAATCTTGCTGACAAATGTACATACAATAATTAAATTAGTTGGTTGTGTTGCTTTGGGAAAAGGAAAATAGTTGGTTCTGTTTCAAATCAGGGAGCCCATTTTAGCTACGTGGTTGCTTCTATACCTTGGAAGAAGTCCATTATTAAATACGTCACAACATTTTTCAATCTCTTTGTTGTTGTGTATCCGTAGATGTAACATTCAATATAATTAAAGAAGTATAATATACGTTTGAATTATTTTCCATTTCTTGAACTGACATGTCTGTCAATATTATACAGTTTTCGGTTCCTGACAGTCAAATTAATGAACCTGTTTATGAGACAGCCACGTAACTTTATTCCTTGTCCATCTGGCCTTCATAATTCTTGTATAAAAATGGTGTTGTATATGTATATTGAGATTTTTTACATATAAAATCATATAAATACAAATTTAATATGACGAGAGAAAGAGAGAGTATTGAGAAAAGTAATGAAATTTTTTAATACATATAATGAATTACCACACCTGCTTGTAGAAACTTTATATATATATAATTCTGTTCCTATTTTCGAGAGAGCATGAAATCCGTTTCCATCTGTATGTCGATCAACATGAATTTTTTTTTCGGAGAAAATACATGCATCTTTTTTATTTTTATGAAAAAAAGGACTTGATTTGAAAAAATATGGAGTGAGTGCACATTTTTTAGAAATTCCACAGTGCTCGATATGCACCATGTCAAATCCTACATGGTATATCAGCATTTCATTTTTATTAGTTGCCTTATTTAAAATAACCATTTCATTTTTTTATTATTTATACTTACAACTTATTATTATTGTGGAGAAATTTCAGTGTTTTTTTTTTCTGCATTAATTGACAATTTGGTACATTTCAATCAATTAAAAACTGAAAATCTAAAAAAAATCTCCTACAAAGAAATAATTATGAGTCCTCTCAACAATGCATGCTGACTGGTATTATATGTTTGGTCCCATCAAATTACGTTAATTCAAGGAAGTCATTTGATACTAAATATGAAAATAATCATAGAATCTCTTAACTGTTTCGTTGCGTACATAGGATAGGAAATAGTGGGTATAACGGGAAAAAGACACACGTTAGGGACACGTGGCGAACAACGGGGATGCCGACAGTCGTTATCAACAGTGAGTTGAATTTGACAGCGATCGTGACGCCGACGTCGACCCCGCATTTTTCTAGCCACGCTGGCGCCAGGTGTGTGTATTCTCCAATATGTCAACGTTAAGCCTCTTTATTTCTTGTCCATGCCATCATTCTCCTCATTTAAAAGAGATCTATGGTTCCTCTATAATCTTTTAACCCAGGGAAAAAGAGAAAGGGTTGACGTTAAACTTTTTTATGCTCGAGCTTGGAGACAACTCTATTTCTTTGTTTTCTTTTTATAAAAAAAATCCATTTGACATTTTTATTTCAGGATGTGTTCTGCGATTTGACGTGGACAATTACACAGTCATTCATTTGTATGCCATCGTTGAATACAATGCTAAATTTAATCCTTTTTTTCTTCAAAATTTTTATTGATCAAGTTCTGCCGTTTATAAATGTAAAAATGAAGTTAACTCTAATATGTTTTTTTTTTTGTGAATAATTAGTTCGAATAGTGAACAAATATCTTATACCTATTTAGCATTTTCTTATACTTTTTCTTTATTGGCAGTCAAGCTTTTAAGATATCTTTAGTACGTCCACCCTGCAATATTTTGTTTTTTTCTTCTCCAATGTTCGATGTGGGTCGATGCCAAGTAAAATATCAGATCTATTGGTTTCAGATTTATTAGCAATAAGTTTTTCTTTTATGAGACAATAATTACCAGCAATAAGTTGTCTTGCAGTTGTTTACATTCTATTTTGAAAATATATCACTTTGAAAATTTTCTGGAAGCTAGCATTTATAGTTTCGCCATTAGTAAAATGAGGAAAAAAAAATGGTGAAGAAATTTTGAAGAGACTATACCTTTGGTTTGACCTTCGCTTAGACCTTACCGCATCCACTCTTATTCAGTGCCTGGTAAGCTTCTTATAACGAAAGATAAGCTTCTTTGTTTTCCCACCATAAAAGAATTTGGTTTTTGTTAAAAATGAAGTTTTGATGCAGAGAAAAATTAAGGAGGAAGAGAAGATGAAGAACAGAGAAAGATGGGAAATGAGAAAGAGCCGTCTCAATCTCGTTCATATCATTCTGTTTTATATAGGGAAATACAGATGAGGGGGTTAGGTAGAATAAATAATATCCACGTTTTATTTACAACACTCCCCCTTGGATATTATTTTGCATTTGATAGAGTACGCATAGGGAGAACTGCTTTATTAAAAACCTTACCAAGAAAAACCCTGTGGGATAAAAACTTGGTGAAGGAAAAAAGAGTGCAGTGCGTATTCTACTCCCCCTCATTTTGACCTCTCTGGATTTCTTGATGTCGTGGCATGTCTATTATCTTCTTGTCAATTTCAGGGGATGTGTGCCTTGTCTGATCACTTTTGATACATCATTACTCTAACTGGACAATGTGGGTAGCTGTATCTTTATAATTTGTTGTTGGAGCATCTGTCTTGCCCTCTTACTTTTTGTAGTCCCAATGATGCACAATATCTTGTGTAAAGTTGTGACAGATGTCCGGCTATGCCTTTTGTGAATCAAGTGGTGGATCAGCATCTGCAAGAACCAACTCTTCTTTCTTCGGGCTTACAGGATTAACATGACACCACATCTTTTATACCCCGAAGATAAGAGCAAATTCATATCTTGTCAATAGGCTTAAGTCAAAAGCTTCAGGCTTTATTTTCTTAGCAATGCATATTGCACTTCAACCAGGGTACTCCAGGACCAATCTAATAGCACGGTATTTGGAAGCTTCTTCGGGAGTTCCAATCATAAATAAGTTTATCCATACTCAAAATGATTTAAATTATGTAAAGATCAATTCAGTTATATTTTGTAATTTTCCGGGAATTAGTTGTTTCAGGCAACTTGGATCCTTCAGGGATCTTTATGTATATATCATGACTTATGGATTCATAATAATAGGCTGTAATAGCATTCATTAGATGCATTTCTAATACTTTTCATATACTGCCAGACTTAACAAAAGTATTTGCATCCACCACAGGAGAGTATATCTTCTCATAATGAATACCTGGTCGTTTGGATAAAACTTTGTGCCATAGACCGTGCTTTATATTTCACTACTTATTACTTTTCCGCACAAATTTCCATTTTATGACCAATTGAATTTTACACCTTCTCGTGTACGGACTACAGGTCCGGATATTTCTCGCTTCAAGCGAGTCCAACACAGCCTTAAAGGTATTTCTCTATTTTTGCCAATCATACTGCGCCTACATTCGCCAATGTAGGTTCATGATCCTCATTTCATTTAGCGCTATATTATAAAACAAATATTCCGTCGACGGTTATTTCACGTCGGTCCATCTTATCCCTGACACTGTGATTGAGATCTCATCATGCTCATTTATTTCAGGTACCTGAGTTGCTTTTGGAACTTTATCAATTCGTGTCAGAGAATCAACCTCTTCTGGAGGACTTTATTTTCTTACTGGGGCCATCTTATCACTTTGCTCCTTTCTCTATCGAGAATTTCTTTTCTTTTTGGAACCGAGTATAATCTATAGATTCATTTGCACACTTATATTGTTCTTCAGGAACATCAATCTAAACATGAGCATTTGCAGCTGGTATATGGTCACACCTTTCAAATAAACATGTCTGGCAAATGACTTACTAATCTTTTGCAAATGAATCATCTTTTGAACTTCAGGTTCATACTAATTTATTCGAGGATCAAAAACTAGTTATTGATAAAGAATTTCAATAATCTCTTGATCCAGCTGCTTATTACCTCCCCCTGATGTTGGGTAAAACATCAAATGAATAAGTAAATCTTACAATAAATGAATCTCCAATCTCCTATCATAGGTTTCAATTACTCTTGTAACTTATGGAGATTCATACCAAACGTAGATTCCCAATCTTCTTTAAGAGACCATTTCACATCCCTGTGGTGGAGCATAATATACTAAATAACCGATGGTCCGAAGATGAGAGATACTAAGTATGTGACCATTAATCAATTAAATGAGGGGGATCCTATAACATCATGTTGGCTTGATGCACTCAAGTGTTGCTGCATATAAAATACCATTTTCTCAAACAGTAATATTTCATCAATAGTCCTGCAATCAATTGTCAATGTTCCCCCAGATTTGTTTGGGTTTATTTCCAATGATATACATTATCCATTGAAGAAATATACCAGCATTATCTAGACATATAGTCTAGTAACATAAGTAGGGACATATACTTACAAGTGGCTTAGTTATTAAATTAGTGCGCACAATGCCAACTTGCGTTACACAATAGACCATCTAGTCGATGCATCGTAAAAATTACCTAGATGGTTAACGCCACAGATTTATCAGTCCGCGTTTATGTCCCTGAACTATTCTCAAACTTGCCGGTGATACTAGGCCATTCTCATCGTAGGAAGGCCGTATAATAACTTTTCGCAGCAAACAAACTCATAGAAATTCATTGATTGTAAAACTTCTGGTTTTTCAATGAATGATCCAATAAATTTCGTGCATCATTATTGACCCGAGATGGCCCATCCGGTCATGCCAAACAATAAACCCATGTACCAACTTCAAGTTGGTGCCAGCTTCATGCTGGATAATATAGAAAAATTATTTACTAGCTTCTGGTTGGTGCATACTAGCTATAGATTACATATCTATCAGACAACTTCTAGTTGGTCTCAGCTTCAGGCTGTATAAACTTGTGTATTTAAACGCTTAAAATTTCTAGCTTCAGGCTAGAACATTTCAGGTTCTGGCTGGATATGTTAAGTTTTAATTACTCAACTGCTAGCTTCAGGCTAGCTATATATGCGCCAATTTTAGGCTTATTCCTGCTACTCATGTCGAAAAAGATCAGAATTATTGGACAATAATTAAAGTAGTGGCAAACTTTTCCAAAAGCAAAACCTCGAAGATTGAAAAGCTTTGGAGTTTACTGACAAATAATGCAAAGTTTTAATTACCGAAAAATCTTCTGGATCTTTTCGGAGACTGAAAAAGGGTCCACATTTGAAAAACTAACACCTAGCTGTCTAATTTCAGACTATAAGAAGGGGAGGCGGTTGAGACAGGAAGAAGCAGAAAACTCAAAAAAATCATCAAGACAAGAAAAATGCCTTCCCCAGCTACTGTTTTCTTTGTTGAGGGTGCCTCTCTAGGAAGAATAAATAGGTTAGCTTATAGCATGGTGAATGAGCAGCAAGAGGAACTACCGAATGATCTGGCGAGAATTCCTCGTTTAGTGTTTGTGGATGAGCTATACTCGTCTAGGTTCTTTATGACTCCAATGGAAGAAACTTTCTTCCTGGAGGACCAAGGCAATCTCAGGACAAATTTTTATGGCTCAGCTAGCTCTATAATGTTTTTCATATTTGCTAGGATGCAGGAATTTCAGCTAGAGCCTTCCTGTCAAATTTTAAATCAAAGCAGTTATTATCAGGTTTCCATGATGGCTCAGAGCGTCCTAAGGGTGACTGGGTTACCACCTACATGGCCTAAGGTACGACTTTTACTGTGAAATTGCAGGGGTATAGCAAGAAGGTCTCAAGACTTTGTGCATACCTTAAGGGATCTGAAGAATCAGTACAAGCCTAACATGGTACTGATTACTGAGACTTTGTGGCAAGCAGGAGAGAATCATGGTGTGATTCCACTTCGTTTTCCTCCAACGAATCGGTTTGAGATACCTGGAGAAAACAACAGGGGTGGTATGTGGTTCTCTTGGAACGATAGTGTTAGGGTCAACATTAATGGTGAGGCTCAGAGTTTCAGGGTTAATGTTGAACCCAACAGATAGATTACTGTTTAAACATATGTATGAGAACCATTCTTCTTTGAATGTTCTCCAGTTAAGTATCCGTTTATGTAATAATAATATGCATGTTTGCTTTGAGCCTTTTCCATTTATTATTTCATTTACGCCCACGGGCACAAATAATTATACTGTTTTATTCGTTTCAGGGAATAGATCAGAGTCAATTCATCGGGATCCATAATAATTCATTTTATTACTAGGGGTGTCTGTACTCTTCAAGAGTATATGCTCTTCCAGAGCGTAAATATATGATCTTCTGGATCATATTTAAAAACATGTGTTCTTCAGGAACATATTCGGATTTATGCTCTTCTGGAGCGTGTTGATCTTATTTCTCATTTCGAGATGTCATAATATGTTATATTGACATCCACACATATAATTCTCCCCCTTTGGATGTCAATTTTGCATTTGTCTTCGAGACTAATGCTTGAGGCATTATTCTAGTAACAATAATAAAGTACTGAAAAGTAAATAAAATAAATTGCAATGCGTAATAATTTAAACTGAACATAAAAAAAATTGAAGATGAAATGAATTGCTCATTCAGGGTAAGCAAGTATAATATCCATCTTCTGGTGGTCATATAATTTCCATCTTTTGGTGGTAATAGTGTTTATTTTCGATTTTCCTTTGAAGGATCTTCAGGATCTTTTGAACGGTAAGACTTCCAGTCTTCGTTGTATTTTCTTTTATTGAGTCTGCTGGACTCTTATATTTAGTCGTCCAGACTATTATCATGTAAATTCATGTCCGCATTTGATACCCATAATAAATTTCTGCTGGAAATTATAAGGGTCTTGAATAACATAGTGTAAATAAAATTAAAGACTGAAATGAAAGAAATAAACATGGGGCTTTTGTTAATTAGCCCAATGAAGAATTAAATAACCGAATAATTAAAAGTAATGGGCCTTACATAGATTAGCCCAATTAAAATAAATGACTAAAAATTAAATGCAATGGGCCTTTTGGCAGTAAGTCTTCAGGTCTTTGCTGCATTTTGCTTTTATTGAGTCTGCTGGACTCTTTCATTTAGTCTTCGAGACTATTATGCATTTCAATATTTAATGCCCATATTCAAATTTCTTCCGGAAATTTTGAGGGCCGCCCATTCAAGTAACATAAATAAAAACTGAATTTAAATAAATAATCAGGGGCCTTTTATTAATTACTCCAATTTAAAAAAAATGACAGAAAATTAAAATTGATGGGCCATGTACGAGCCCAAAACAAAACATAAAATTAGAAACGAGAAATATAAATGCAGTGGGCCTTTTAATAGCCCAATAAAAATTAAATAACTGCAAATTAAAGGCGATGGGCCTTATATGAGCCCATTTAAAATGTAAAGAACAGAATATTAAAATGTAATGGGCCTAATATGAGCCCAAGCTTAATATAGATAAAAAAACAATAAAATAAATACAATGGCCTTCCGGGCTTGCCGGGAAAAATCCCGAGACACTGAATTTCGGCCAAACACTTCTGGGCTTGCCGGAAAAATTCCAGAGATGCTAAATTTCAGCAATATAATTTTTTTTTTGTCTCTCTATTTTTCTTTTTCTTTCTCTCCTTTTCTTTTCCTTTCTCCCCTTTCTTTTCTCTTTTTTTTTTCTTTCCGTATCCTTTTTCTGTTTTTTTTTTTTAGACTGGGCTTGGACAAGGTCAGCCCAAACCTTTGCACAGTATCTGGCCCAGGCCGGTCAGCCCAAACCTTTGAACAGTACCTGGCCCAGCCCGGTCAGCCCAGCCCTTTGAACAGTACCTGGCCCAGGCCGGTCAGCCCAGCGTCTAGGCCCGACACCAGGCGCGGCCCGAGCTTGCTGACCCGTCGGGTCAGAGCAACCCATCCGGGTCGTCTTCCTCAGCTCGCGGGTCGCCCGTCTTGGTGTGTTGCAGGCGGCTGCGCGAGGGCGGTAGACGGCACAGGAAAAAGGGCAGCGACGGCAAGGGGATGCGGCGTCGCGGAGGAGGCTCGCTGGTGGCTGCAGCAACATCGGCAGGAAAGCAGGAGGCGAGCGACAGCCGCTGCACGCAGGAGGCGGATTGTCCCGAATCCGACGGATCCTCGTCGGGTTTCTGCCTCCTGTCGGCGCGTCGGGCTGCGGCGGCTGGAAAGGAAGGCTCCGTCAAGGTCGCGACGGCACGGCGAGCTCGGCGGTGGTGGCGGTGGCGTGAGAGACGGCGCAGAACCGTTCCGCATGAACAGTGCCGAGGTTGAGGGTGACGGTTTTTGCTGGGCTTTCTTCTTCTTTCTTGCTTGGTTTTGTTTTGTTTTTTTTTTTTTAACATACACTGGGTAGAGGCTATCGTAGCTGATGACGTGTTAAAAATGAAGTTTTGATGCAGAAGAAAATTAAGGAGGATGAGAAGATGAAGAACAGAGAAAGATGGGAAATGAGAAAGAGCCGTCTCAATCTCGTTCATATCATTCTGTTTTGTATAGGGAAATACAGATGAGGGGGTTAGGTAGAATAAATAATATCCACGTTTTATTTATAACAGTTTTCCTTTCTCCTAGTTGAGGGTGCAAATACGGCGCCGCATAAACATACTCTTTTGGTAATGAACTGAAGAAAGTTATCCCACATCAACTAGGAGTTGCTAGCCAAGGCGCCATATTAGGTGGGTTACGTGGCGTTGCGATCACAACCTTACTTACCTGTTCTATACTAATTTTATAGTTGTGTTTTCCATGTGGTGAGAAATTTTTAAGATATTATCTTTGGTTTGACCTTGGCTAGCTTAGACCCCACTGCATCCACAAATCTCCATGGCTTACAGTGCCTGATAAGCTTCTTATATTGAGATAAGCTTCTCTCTCAGCAATTTGGAGTAGTACATTTTTTATGTAGTACGTACAAATTGCACAAGTTTTTGTCAATTTATATTGATCCGACAATAATTTTTGGGTACATTCTCTTTCATATAACACAACGCAGCCTTGCAGTTCAAAAGAAGGGCAAAAATCGTTGTCCTCACCTCTCATTCGTGAGTTGTTTCATCTTGATTTATCTATTTGTACGTGGAAGGGAACGCATTTGGAGACATATCCTAGCTAGTACAATCTTAGTAGACGATACTAGATTTGAAACAGGCAAACATGCAGGCACTATATATCTTTTTCTCATCAAATAGTAAAAATTATGTAATCAAGCATTGTCTTCTCGTGTATATATATTCGACTTTAATGACATTTCGATATCCCATCAGTGCGTGGTGTCAGTCTATCGATATCCTGGGTTTGGATTGGACACCTTTAAGCGCCCTTCAACAAAAATTAGATATATATGGTGGCTTTTACATTTGGAGTAGTTCAAGTTTAATTAATTTTCACAACTTTTCTGATTAACTATGGAAGCTTTATTCGAGCATGGAATTCAATATATGCAAGCAGAGGCCATGTCGCAGACAACGTCGAAAGCGAATTCAATATGATAGCAGAGAAGGGATAAGCTAATATGATAGCAGAGAAGGGATAAGCTATTGCAATGAAGTCTCGATTTACATGAAGGATTAACAAGCTCGATCGTCATTAAAAAAAATACTAAGGTTATCTTTGTTTGATTAGTTTCACCCGGTGAAACGTTTTAAATTTTTTTTCCATTCTTAGTTCTATGTCAGAATTGAACTTGGCTTTAAAGTACTGGTAGCTTTTCACCCAAAAAATGTACTGGTAGCTTAACAAGCCCTTTGTTTTCTGCGCTTAATTAACCCATTGCATGCAATTAGTTGACGAAGCTAGCTAGTTTACCTCTAAATTTTGTAGCCAAGAATGTTCTCATTCCTGCACACGGTGTTGACTGTTAGGAGAACACTTTTTTTTTACATTCTTTACTTGCAATGTTTTGGACCCCTCGTCTATGAAAAAATTTAATATAGGCAAGGTGTATCGAATATCATTTTTAATTAGTAATTTTTGTTGTAAAACAACTAATTTGAGGAGAAATTTGGAGGGAGAGGAAGAGAAGAAATTGAGAGAGAGTTGAGAGAGGAGGAGCTCGGATTCAACCCGATTTCTGTCTCTTTTCTTTTATTTT
>JAKUCV010006474.1:0-14891 GCA_028386065.3 Turnera subulata
TTTGGTTGATCGTAGTTCAGGTACGATGTTCGTTGGCTGCTGCTTACTTCTCCACCTGACCCGGATCCATACCCCGCTGCATCTGCATTTTAGTCTTCCGCTGCTTATCTTTCTATTGTGTTGTTGCTGTTGCTGCTGTATTACATTTGTTGTTGACTGGATTGGAGTGTTGGCTTGAATAATGGTCCCCGAGATTGGGTGACGAGTATTGTATTTGTGGTTTGCGAGTATTGTATTTTATTTGTATGTACTGTCTGCTACTATAGTAAGAACAGTTCTGGCACGTGTTTACCCTGTTCGGTAAATATGGGTCGGGGCGCTTCATTATCTTTCCGGGCCCCGTCACGGATAAGCTAGGGTCGTACCAGGTTATCAACCTGCTCCTGGTGCCAGATAAAAAAGAACCTGGGATCAACATCCCAATATCAAACTCAGGGATCAACATCCCAATCAAACCGGCATCAACATGCCCATCACAAGTAACCCAGATCATGGCACCACAAAACAGTCTCAAACCATCCGGTCGTACCTCTACTTACCACGTGACAATTATGTTATCATCATTTAAAATCAAATCACAGGGATCAACATCCCTAACCAGGATACCGGGATAGACATTCCTATCCAAAATCAAAGATCAACATCATTATCACAATTTATTATTAATTCCATTATACTTTAAACCAAAAAGACGCAAGGATAAACATCCAAAACCGACATGGGATAAACATCCCGACCACAATCAAGACAATGGGATAAACATCCCGAAACATAACATAGAAAATGCAACATCCAACAGTGTAAAACCAACAAACACAACTACCGAGTAATATAGGCACAGATTGAAGGAAATCCATCCTCACCTTGGCCGATTACTCAACTCCGGAAACAATGACCGGTTCGACGCCGGGTCCTCGGGAAACTGCCCGATATCCAAACCTATACCACAAATCAATATACACTCACATAAATGCACATAATCGGTATACTATGATGCCAATATTGCGAAATAACCCATCCCGGTTACATATCTTTTATTATCACCTTTTACCGAAAATATTATACCGTACGTATATCCGAATATAATTTCGGTATTTAATACCTTAATTTAAAACTCTTTTAAAAATATTTTCATAAATTAATTATACTTTCCCAAAACACAATCACCTTAACAAATTGTATATTTCAGAAAATACTTCCATACAACAAATTATGTCATATTCTTTATTTATTTTTTTTCCTAGCAACATAAATTAAATATAAGTATAAAGATATATATATTTATCCAGAAAAATTATTATTCATCAAATATATATATGTTAAGGTAAGCATATACTATATGTTTTTTTTCAGAAATTATAATCATATAAACATATTTTTTCTGAAATTAAGTATAGGTGTGCATATTTATTTTCTGAAGATATAATACATCCCAAAATAATTATATTGTCGACATAATAATCCATTTCCAGAAATATTACTTAGGTATACTATATATATATTTTTCAGAAAGTATAACTTTTATTTTTATTAATTTTCACAGATTATACCCACATATATATATATATAATCCCTTCTTTAAATTTATTATTTTTACAGGCCTTGAACAGTAGCTACGGATCAGCCCACAGCCCAAGTGCATAGACCAGACCAAGGCATGAGTCCAAGCTCAGGCCCACGCCATGGTTGGCCCAACACTAAGCCATCTCAGCTGACCCGTTTCCAAACGGGTCACTCACCATCCGGGTCTGTTCCTCACGATGCAGCGCCGTCAGATCGGCAGGCAGCGAGGTGAGCAGACTGGCGGCTGAACTCGCGGGCGGTGGCACAGCTAAAGGGGAAGCGTCGATGGTGGCCTCCTGTTCGTGGCCGGCGGCTGCACCACGAAGGGCGACGGCGTGGCCTGCTGGCGTTCCTCGGCAGTGAGGAGGCGGGGTACTCGGGCGGCGTCACGTCGGGTAGCGAGACGATGCAGGGCGGTGGCTTGCCTCGACGGCGACGAAGGCGAGGAGGAGGAAAAGAGAGGGAGGGGATGGCGGCGAGGTGGTCTCGGGTTTGGTGAGGTGATGTGGTGGTGGTTGGCCGGCGTGTGGTGGTTTGGTGGTGGCGTCGGTGGCTGCACGTGGTGGTGTGTGAGGTGCAGCAACTCGGGTTGTGTGGTGATGTTAGTTTGTTTTGTTTTATTTTTTTTTTTTTTTTTGCTGGAAGGTGAAGATCAAGGCGTGAGAAGCTGATTGCAGGCAAAAAAAAAAAAATCACAGGTGAGCATCACGGGTTACACAGGAAATAAACACGGGTGACACAGAAAAAGAAGACGCCGCCTTGCATAATTGAGGCGGCTCCATTATGCAGGGCCGTGTCCAAACCAGACCAGAAAATAACTGATACCCCCCCTTAGTTTTTTTCCGGTGTGATTTTCTGAGAAATTCCGAAACCCGAAAAATACCAACTTAGGCCCGAAAAATCCACGGAAAAATCACGAGAGTGGGAAAACTCTCGGTTTTGGAAAAACGACACCCGATTTACCTTGAATTAATTACCCAAGATTAATTCAACAGTAAATCACGGTAAAAAGACTTTTACAGTCCCGGTAAAAATAAAAAATTTTACCCGGGCTGTTACATACATACCAAACCAAAAACTCGACCCAAAACCGGTCCAAGACCAAAAAGACTAAATCAAAAATCCATTCTCCAATTTTATCTTTCCGGGCCCCGTCACGGATAAGCTAGGGGTCAGACCTGGTTATCAACATATTCCGGGTGCCAGACCAAATCCAAGAGAACCCAGGGATCGACATCCCAAAAATACGAAGGGATAGACATCCCAAAAATAATCACGGGATAGACATCCCAAGCATAGACATGCTTATCACAAGTAACCCAGGTCACGGCCACCACGAAACAGTCTTAAACCATCGAGTCGTACCACTACTTATCACGTGACAGTTATATTATCGTTCAAAACCAAATCTCAGGGATCAACATCCCTAACCCAAATACCGGGATAGACATCCCTATCCAAAATCAAGGATCGACATCCTTATCACAATTTATTATTAATTCCATTATACTTAAACCAAAAAGAAGCAAGGAAAAACATCCAAAAACCAACATGGGATAAACATCCCGACCACAATCAAGACAATGGGATAAACATCCCGAAACATACCACAACAAATGCAACATCCAACAATGCAATAATCAACAAAACATAATAACCGAGTAATACAGGCACATATTGAAGGAAATCCATCCTCACCTTGGCCGATTACTCAACTCCGAAGACAATGACTGGTCCCAAGCCGGCTCCTCAGGAAACTGCCCGATATCCAAACCTATACAGCAAAACAATATATACATATAAATGCACATAATCGGTATGCTATGATGCCAAAACTGCGAAATAACCCATCCCGGTTACATATCTTTTATTATCATCTTTTACCGAAAACATTATACAGTACGTATATCCGAATATAATTTCGGTACCATACTTTAATTAGAACTCTTTTCAAAATATTTTCATAAAATAATTATAATTCTTCCAAAATACAATCACCATAATTTCCCAGAAAAATAATAACGTATTTATAATTTCCAGAAAATTTATTTAGTATTTATCTTTTTCTAAATATATATAATAATATTTTCCAACACAATATATAATTACCTTTAATTTTCAAAGTACATATATATATATATATATATATATATTTCCACAACCATAATTTTCCAGGGAAAATAATATATATATATATATATATATATATATATATATTAAATTTCTAGAAAATATTTTCATGGTATATACATATTTTCCCAAATAATATTAGTTTTTCCAAAATATAACTTAATTATTTATCAAAGTATATATATTTATATTTTTCCCAAACTACCAGAATTAATTTGATCATAATTTTCCCAGAGTGTATATGTATATTTTTTAAAAATTTAAATACCAGAATAATAAATAAATACATATATATATTTTATTTTTTAAAAAAATTAAATCGGACTGGGCCATGAATAGTGCCGACCCAGACCAAGGCAGCAGGCCCGAAGCACAGGCCCACGCCCAGACCCGGCCGAACACACATCCACAGCCCAACCCAGGTCACAACCCGACCACAGGCATCTGGGTCGAACGCGGGTCGCGGGTCTGCTCACCTTGGGTTGCAGCGGCGGCGACACGGATCGAGACAAGAGAAGGCGAGGTGAGGCAAGGCAACCGCAGGCGAAGAGTGACTCGAGGGTGGCGGCAACTGGGCACGGCGGCAGCTGCTGGTGCTGCAGGCAGCGGGAGAAAGTCGGATCCACGGGTTCTGCCGACGGGTCGACGGCTCCTGGCAGCGCGTCTCGCGGCGGAAGGAGGAGGAGGCGACGGCGTCGAGGTTGTGATGGCACGACGACGACGATGGTGGCGTCGGTGAGGCACGAAATGGCGGGGAACGCTACCACGTGAACAATGATGGTGGCGGGTGGCTACTGTTCTTCTTCTTCCCCCTCTTTTTTTTTCTTTTTTCCAAATTTTCAGTAATTTCTTTCCTTTTTTTTTCCTTTCCTTTTTTTTTCTCTTTTCTTTTTTTTCTTATTTTCTTTTCCCTTCTCTCGGTTTTCTTTCTTTTTTTTTTCTTCTTTTTTTTCCTTTTTCTTCTCTTTTTTTTCTCTCTCTTTTTTTTCTTTCTCTCTTTTTCTTTTTCTCCTCCTCTTCCTCTCTTCTCCTGGTTTCCTTTCTTCTTTTATAGAATGTAATAATACTGTGCGGCGCGTGAACTTCAATAATGCAGCTTGTCTGCATTATGAAGCGAGTCCGGTCCGGACAAGAAAATAACTGATACCCCATTAGTTATTTTCCGGTGTGATTTTTCGTAGGATTCCGGGACCCGAAAAATACCAACTTAGGTCCGAAAAAATCCACGGAAAAATCATGAGCGCGGGAAAACTCTCGATTTTGAAAAACGACGCTCGATTTACCTTGAATTAATTACCCAAGATTAATTCATTCGGTAAATCACGGTAAACAGATTTTTACAGTCCCGGTAAAAATTAAAACTTTTACCCGGGCTATTACATTATAGTGCCTGCAATATATGCATGCCAAACCAAAGATGAATGTATAGAAATATGCTTACAAAGTATTATAAATAATAAATTAATACTCATATCAAGATAATAATTAATGTGCAAGCTTATTTTCTCAATAACTATCAAGAATTACGAAGAACGATAATTACTGGAAAATAGTAGAACTATGAGAAAGAATAAATGAAGAGTTAGCGAAACCTATGAACAAGAATAACATCTACGAAATATAATAATCTTAAAAAAATAATCACAAGAATTTATGACAAATGTATTTGTATTCTTATTGTCAATAAGAACTATGAAGAAAAACAACCGAAAAACAGTCGAATAATGAACAAAAAGAACAATATCAACGGGAAAAAAAAGAATAAAGAAAAATATTTATCACAAGAATTCATGACCGATGTTGAGGCACCCCGACCCAATTTTACCCAACATATAGTATTTACCGAACAACAGTGCCGACACGTGGCACAAACTGTGTAATACAACAGAAAACCGGCCCATTGGCCCAAAAATAATAACAATCACCCGACCTCGGGTACATCAATATCAGTAGCACAATGGAAGCATTTATAAACCCAATGTCAACATATGCAAAGCCCGATGCAAACTAATGGATCCAAGTTCTATCGAAGGATACACTGCAACTTGCCTCGTATGTTCCTGTACTAAGAAAAGACCAAACTACGTGACCAAGTCACGCACGCGAGGGGTGAGTCCGAAGTGCTCACCGGGTAAAATCCATAAGTAAAGATAAATATACAGGCAACCAATAATAACCAAGTCACAGACAATTTCTCAATCGAAATAAGCAGCAACAAATAGAAGGTTCTCACAAACCTTAAATAGCACTCCTTGTGACCCTAGACACACTAATCTAATTTTATTAACAGGGCCCCTATCACTAGTTAAATGGTGGCCGTCGCCAGGTAGTCAAGCTAGCTAGCCCGTGGACCCCACCCTGGTACCTCCACGTAATAACTGGCACAGACAGGGAGCAGACCCCAAGCACACTCTCCCCCAGCGCCTAAAATAAAAATTGGTACAGACAGGGAGCAGACCCCAAGCACACTCTCCCCCAGCACCATAAATTTAAAGACCACCATCAGGCTATTCCAACATTTAACTGTGACTTACTAGATGTCTAAGTGTTTCTAATTTATTAATATTACTAATTAGGTCTTGATACCACAACACTGTTAACCGTCCATCAACTCATTATCCCGAGCAGGCTCACAGCCTCTCCGCTCCTCTGGATAATACAAACTTAACCAAACCGTCATCCCATACTAGTACTCCTGATACTCAACTCACACAAGTCTCACAGTCAACAACAATAATAACAAACTCAACAGTAGCATTAATTTCAACAACATCAATGGTAACAGTTATCAACTTAATTCATCTCATAATAAACCATTCACAGCCACAAAAGTAGTATCATACCAGCAAATATCATACACAATGAACAAACAGCAACTTGATATGGGCAACATATTAATATTTACTTATCCTCACCTTAGCCGATAAATTCCTCCGGGAACTCTTCCTCTGGTTCCGGTTCCACGTGCTCGTTCACGTTATCAAATCCTATATATAATTAATAACAAAATATACAGTCACACAAATGCACAGTAAATATGATATGCATATGATTATTATCCCGTTAACCATACCCGGTTAATATTCTCGTATAAGTGTTAATTTCCAAAATTATATGTATTTTCTTTCTCCAGAAATTAATTATCTCGTATATATATATCTCCGGGTATTATTCCGGTATCAGACTTTGATAATACTCTTCCAAAATATTCTTATAGAAATTATTTATCTTGACGTACATTCTTTTTCCAACATATAGATATATATCATGTTCATTTCCAATTTATTTACCATATTACTATTATTATTATTTCCCAGAAAAATATATAATCATACAATTTATATACATATTTCTAGAAAATGTAATTATATATATATATATATATATATGTATATCTTTTTGTGTAATTAAAACAGACTGGGCCAAGACTTTAATCAATTAACTAGCCCAAAAGCTTTTACCCAAACCCATAGACGTCCGGCCCACTGTTCCAAGACAACAGGCCCAAGACCAGGCCCATCGCCCTGAATCCAGTAGCCACGGCCCATCCTTGGGTTGTCTTCAACCTTGAGCGCGGCTGCTCACCTTGGCGGAACGATGGCGACGTCGAGGCGGGGCAAGGATGGCTGCAGGCACGGGTCGTCGACGTGAGGACGGCGGCGAAGACGCGTGGGTATGGGGCGCGACTTGCAGCAGCGTTTGGCGGCAGAAGAGGAGGCGGGCTCGGTGGTTTTTGCTTCGACGAGCTCTCGGTTGGACGGTGGTGCAACGTCGGTTGGCACGGCAGAGAGGAGGAAGCGACGCGAACGGAAGCACGAGGGAGAAGGCTTCGCTGTTGGTGGTTGCTGGCGTCGGGTCGCTGCGTGCAGCGGGGGCGAGGCAGTGGCTTCGGTTTGCAGCGAGGAAGGGCGGCGCGACGGCGAGGCAAGAAGAAGAGAGAGAGAAGGTGGCGCGGTGGCGATGAGGTGGCGATGATGGTCTCAGGTGGCAATGGTGGTCTCGGATGGTGGTCGGCGTCGGGGAAGAAGAAGAGAGGAGAAGATGGGTGTGTGTGGGGGTGCCCAAAACGATGGGGTTTCATGTGGGGTTGCTTCTCCCTTTTTTTTTCTTTCTTTTATTTTTCTGGTTGGTTTGTAGAGAATAGGAAGGGACTGGGTTTATAGGTTTGTGTTTGCAGGAGAATATACTGGGTTTCAAGTTTTTTTTTTGCAGGGAAGAAGATGGTACTGGGTTGTGTGTGGCATGCAGAACAAACATTTTCTTTTATGTCTAGAAGAGAAGAAACCGTTACTTGTGGCAGACAAACTGTAAATGGAAAAATGGTATAAAGGTGTCGGTGTAACGGTTGTATGTGCATGACTGAGCAGGGAAGAATCTACCAGCAAAATGTCTCTTATGCCCTTCATCCTTTCTTTAGTTTCCAAACTAAACCAAGGGCATAATCGTCTTTTCACAACTTTCCAAACTGGAAAATTCCAACTCGTCCCAGAAATTCGGCAAAAATATCCCGAACGTGGAACAAGGCTCGGTTTCAGAATCCGGCGCTCGATTTACCTTGAATTAATTACCCAAGATTAATTCATTCGGTAAATCACTGTATAAGGACTTTTACAGTTCAATAAAAATACAAAGTTTTACCCGGGCTGTTACAGATGTGTTTGTAGTTATTATCAACAAGAATTATGAAGAAAAAAATTGAAGTACATTAGAATAGTTAACGAAAACTACCAATATGAACAACTACTATAAAAACTAATAGTAAAAGTTAATATAATTTAATAATCTCATTCATTAATAATATAATTTAATAATTAAAATTATATAATTTTAGAATATTAAAGGAATAACAACTGAAGAGTCAACAAAAACTAGCTATGAACTAGAATAATATTTGAAGCGCCCCGACCCGTATTTACCGGTTACAGTAAACACGTGTCGAAACTATTCCTTCAAACAGTTCAGGCAGTACATCGCAGTAAAATATTACACAGTAAGTTCAAATACAACAGCACACAGTATATTACAACTGTCACCCATACTCTGGGACCATTATTCAATCTACGCACTTTACACAACAGCAGTAGCATAATCCAGAATAAACATCATCATAAGCAATATAGAAAGCAGCAACTCAGCAACATATAAAGCACAGCAGCGGAAGACTTATATGCACATGCAGTGGAGGTATGGATACGGAGTCAGGTGGAGAAGAAAGCAGCAGCCATCGAACGTCGTACCTGATCTACGAAACAACTAAACCTACGAGATGAAACCCCGCAGGCGAGGGGTGAGTCCGAAGTGCTCACCGACGAAGGATAAACAGAGATATGTAATCAACCATAATACTTTCGAAGTAAACACAGACAAACACAACACAAAGATTCTACTAAAACACAACTGAGCCAAGACCAAAAGAATGTTTATTATTATTATTACCAATTTTATCTTTCGGGCCCCGTCACTGGACAAGCTAGGGTCGTACCTGGTTATTAACTAATTCCGGATGCCAGGCCAAATCACAATCCGGGATCAACATCCCAATCACAACCAATCCGGGATCAACATCCCAATATCAACAAATCCGAGATCAACATCCCAATAACAACATCATCTGGGATCAACATCCCCAACAACCAAACCAAACCGGCCATGACACCACAGAACTAGCCTCTAACCATCTAGTCGTACCACTACTTTCCACGTGACAATTATATCATAATCTCAGATTCAGTCCAATTCCATTACTCTTTCATCGGTTATCCAATTTTCTATTATCTCAGATTAATCCACAGACTCATCCAATCAACAATCTCATATCACCATTTATTCACAATTTACAGTTCAACATTAATCACAGCATAGATTTCACAAATCAATAACACAACTTACTAACAACAGCAATAACATCATAGCAGTCAAACAGCCAACGATAATCATCTCAGCAGTTCAATCAAACAACAAAAATACACACACAGTATTTCGGGCACATATCCAAGGTTATCCATCCTCACCTTAGCCGATTATCAGTTATGGAAATGTCCAACAGACTCCAAGTCCGGTTCCTCAAGTATCTGCTCGTTATCAACTCCTATATCAAACAAATAATATGCACACATAAGTGATATGCAAATGTCATGCTACTACTATATACCGAAAAGAAATAAATACTAACTCGTCTCGGTTACTTCCCCGGGTTAATTTCCATTATCGTCATAATTCACCATTTATTTCCAGTGTCTAAGATAATACTATACTTATACCTATACCTATACCCAAATATTATTCCGGTATTTTATCACCTTGATAATACCCTTTCCAAAATTATTCTTCAAAATAATTATTATCCCATATATAGCATATTTCCCAAAAAATATTATTTTCTACCAATTATTTTTATTTTCCAAGTTATTCCAGTGTCAAAATTATTTTCCTTCCCAGAATTATTATTTTTCCAGATTACATTTTCTTTCTTCTTTCCTCTTTTTTTTGTTTTTTTCTTTTTTTAAAAAAATTCGGACTGAGCCTAAACAGTGCTAGCCCAGACCTACTACTTAGACCCAACCCAGGCCCCAAATAGGAACCCAGGCACAGGTCCAGGCAGGAGGCCCAGTCGCGCAGCCCACCCGACCCAATCACAGGTCAACCCACTCCAGCCCATAGGACTCAACCCACATGGCTTTCGGGTCTATGGGTCGACCGACCCATCACTCCATGTGAAATGGGTCGCTCACCTTGGTGAGTTGCAGGTGGCGTACGACGAGGCGACACGGTAGATCGGCACGACGGGATGCGGCGCGAGGAGGAAGGAACGCGACACCGCTGGTGGCTGCTGGTGGCAGTGCAGCAGGAGGCGAGGGCGGAGAGGAGAGGAACTCCGGGTCGGCGGTGGCGGTGCGAATGAGGAGAAGGCAGGGGCTGTCACGGGCGGCACTGTTCGCGGGGAGAAGGAGAAGAGAAAGGCGGCGCAAGGAGGAAGATGGTGCAGGTGGTCGAAGGTGGTGATGGTGTTTTGGTGTCGTGTGGTGCCGGTGGTGGCTCGGCCACGGAAGAGGAAGAAGGAAGAAGAAGGTGAGTGTTGGGAGTGGTCAAAACGGTGGCGTTTAGATGCTGGGTGTGTGTGTGTGCTTTTTTTTTTCTTTGCAGGATTCTATTGTTGTATATACAGGAGATGGTTTGCAGGTGTTTTTGCAGAGGAAGGGAAATGGCACTGGGTTCAGTTGCAGGTAGAAGATAGTGCAGGGAGAAAAGAAGAAAGTAGAGTCACGGGCAAATACTGGTATTTCACGGGTGGCACAGTCCACTCACAAGCTTCACAGTGGGTGGCGGCTGCCTCGTTGCTGTGCAGCTTGTGAGGCGTGTCCCGTCCGGACCAGAAAATAACTAATGTACCCCCTTGACTTTATTTCTGGCCCGATAACTCGGGGTTAATCCCGACTTTTCTGAAGATTCCTGGACCCGAAAATTTCCAACTTTGGTCCGAAAAATCCGCAAAAAAATCCCGAACGTGGGACAGGGCTCGGTTTCAGAATCCGATGCACGAATTACAATAAATTAATTACCCAAGATTAATTTTTATGGTAAATAATTGTAAAATAAATTTTACGGTGACGGTAAAAACGTAAAAATTACCCGGGCTGTTACAGCCTACCCACCTTAAAAGAATTTCGTCCCCGATATTCACTCTGATGCTGAAAACAAGTGTGGATACTGAGATCGCATGTGCTCCTCAACTTTCCACGTGGACTCATTCGCAGAGTGCTTGCTCCACTTAACCTTTACCATAGGAATGACTCGGTTCCTCAACTGTCTGACCTCTCGAGCAAGAATCTGTTCCGGCAATTCTGTATACGTAAGATCCTCTGCGACCTTAACATCTGCTGTAGTAACCACAAGACTCAGATCAGATTTGTACCTCCTCAACATGGAAACATGAAACACATCATGAATCCGGGACAACTCCTCTGGTAAAGATAATCTGTATGCCAAGGGTCCAACCCTTTCCACGATCTCATACGGCCCGATGTACCTGGGACTCAGCTTCCCTCTTTTCCTGAATCTGATAACACCCTTCCAAGGTTCAACTCGGAGGAAAACTCTTTCTCCCACTTGGTACTCCATCTCACAACGATGCTTATCAGCATAACTCTTCTGTCGGTCCTGTACTGCTCTCACACTCTACTTAACTACCTGAATCTTTTCAACTGTTTGCTTGACCAAATCTTGACCCACAATCAAACGGAGACCTTCTTCATCCCAACATACTGGACTTTGGCATTTCCTTCCGCAAAGAGCTTCAAATGGTGGCATGCCGATGTTGGAATGAAAACTGTTGTTGTAGGCGAACTCCGCTAAGGACAAATACTGATCCCAACTCCCACTGAAATTAAGAGCACAAGCCCTTAACATGTCCGCCAGTGTCTAAATAGTCCTCTCTGACTGTCCGTCAGTCTGAGGATGAAATGCACTACTGAAACTCAGCTTCGTTCCCAAAGCTGCTTGCAGACTCTTCCAGAACCGTGATGTGAATCTTGGATCTCTGTCTGATACTATGGACTTAGGAATCCCATGTAGTCTCACGATCTCTACAGCATACTATTTCGCCAACTTATCCAGAGTATCTGTCTGTCGGATGGGGAGAAAATGAGCTGATTTTGTAAGTCGATCAATGATAACCCAGATGGCATCATGCTGTCTCCGGTTCAACGGTAATCCAACCACCAAATCCATAGTGATCATCTCCCACTTCCACTCTGGCACTGTCAAAGATCTCATCTTTCCCGCTGGAGCCTGATGCTCGGCTTTCACTTGCTGACAAGTGATACACTTAGCCACATACTCGGCTACATCTTTCTTCATACGCGGCCACCAGAAATGACTCCTCAAAT
The DNA here is from genome assembly GCA_028386065.3 of Turnera subulata. Lineage (NCBI taxonomy): Eukaryota > Viridiplantae > Streptophyta > Magnoliopsida > Malpighiales > Passifloraceae > Turnera > Turnera subulata. Next base: position 12,579 of record JAKUCV010006474.1, read on the forward strand.
TCTGATACATCTTGGTGCTTCCAAGGTGCATAGCATACGGCGTCATATGTCCTTCTTCCAAAATCTGACTGCGTTGGTCACCAATACTGGTACACATAGACGTTTCCCCAGCATCAATGCACTATCCTCAGCTATGCGAAACTTGTCTTCTTCCCACTGTGGACTGTTTCCTTCAGCTTGATCAAATCGGGATCTCCATCTTGTAGTTCCACAATCCAGCCTCTCAGGTTAGACTTGACTTCAAAATGTGTCAACAAGGCTCCTGTCTCGTCCACTGACAATTCAACTCCCATCTTCCTTAACTCGATAAGCGAGGACATCGAGTAGGTCGTGGAAGCATCTTCTGGTTGTCTCCGGCTCAAAGCATCTGCTACAACATTAGCCTTTCCAGGGTGATACTCAATAGTACAATCATAATCATTCAGCAACTCAACCCAACATCGTTGTCGCAGGTTAAGTTCCTTCTGAGTCATGATGTACTTGAGACTCTTATGATCTGTGAAGATCCGACATCTCTCTCCAAATAGGTAATGTCGCCAAATCTTCAAAGCAAGGATCACTGCGGCCATCTCTAGATCATGTGTCGAGTAGTTCTTCTCGTGTGGCCTCAACTGTCTCGAAGCATAGGCAATCACTCGGCCTTCTTGCATCAGAACTGCTCCCAAACCAAGACCTAAAGCATCACAGAATAGCACATACTCCACTCCTGGCTTAGGTACTGTCAAAACTGGTGCTGATGTCAACTTCTTCTTCAGTTCATCAAAACTCTTCTGGAAGGCATCACTCCATACAAAGGCCTGATATTTCCTCAATAGCTTGGTCATGGGACTGGCTATCAAGGAAAAACCCTCGATGAACCTCTGGTAATATCTTGTAAGGCCAAGAAAACTTCTGACTTCGGGTACCGTCTTGGGCAGCTCCCACTCTAGAACGGCTTTCACTTTGGCAGGGTCAACCTTAATCCCATCCTCGGATACAACATGTCCAAGGAATGCAACTTCCTCAAGCCAGAAATTCACACTTGCTGAACTTGGCATACAACTCTTTCTCTCGCAACCTCTGTAGTACTACCCTCAGGTGCTCCTCATGTTCTTCCCTGCTCTTGGAGTATATCAGAATGTCGTCGATGAAGACTACCACAAACTTGTCCAAGAACTCGTTCAAGACCAAGTGGATCAAGCACATGAAAACTGCAGGTGCATTGGTCAAACCGAAAGGAACCACTGTGAACTCGAAATGTCCATACCGAGTACGGAAGGCCGTCTTCGGTATGTCCTTCTCTGCAATCTTGACCTGATGGTAGCCAGATTGAAGATCTATCTTGGAAAACACAGTAGCTCCCTGTAGCTGATCAAAGAGGTCATCAATCTTGGGAAGCGGGTACTTATTCTTTACTGTCACTTTGTTCGGCTGTCGGTAGTCCACACACATCCGCAAACTGCCATTTTTCTTCTTTACGAAAAGGACTGGTGATCCCCAGGTGATGTACTAGGCCTGATAAATCCCTTCTCAAGAAGCTCATCCAGCTGTTTCTTCAACTTCTAGAGTTCTGTCGGTGCCATCCGATATGGTGCCATCGAGATAGGTGTCACTCCCGGCATCAAATCGATGGTGTACTCAACTTCCCTGTCAGGTGGCAATCCTGGCAAATCCTCTGAAAACACATCTGGAAACTCCCTCACAACTATGATGTCCCCCAAAATCGGAGTCTGAACTTCTTCACCCTTGACATGGGTCAACAAAGCAACTGGACCCAACGGCTGTTAGTGTAATATGCCCAAAAGCCAATCATGGATGATTAATTGTAGTCACGTATACACATTAAGGTAATTCCAATAAGTATCGTTTATGAGATAAACGCTTGCACATACTTATAACCCTAGAATATTTCATATTCTTAAATTTCCCTAGTCGATTATTATTACGGATGGGTTGTAATAATAAATTAAGACTAGCGTGTGTTGAGAATTGCATATGTGATATGAATTCTACATACGGGTACAAGTTGGAGAACTTGTGGACTGGACCGACCCACATAAGAACCCTACATGGAATGTTATATGTATGTCATTAGTGGTTCTCATAAATGTATTGTCCTCCGACCTGAGATCGTCAAGGTATCCAACATATGAATCATGTACTTTGATATTATTCCTAGTCATCCGTAACTGGGTGGACATAAGGGTAATCATTGGGTATATGATGATTATGTAGTGGGTTTTGATTGATCAAGAGGGGATTCGTCCGACCCATATAACGGGTATATTATCGGATGGTTTCTTGATAGAGTTGAACTGTTAAATGCATGGCCAT
>JAKUCV010006474.1:21395-39013 GCA_028386065.3 Turnera subulata
TAATCAAAGAGTTTGGTTTCATTAAAAGTGAAGATGTTTCATGTGTTTACTAGAAGGTTAGTGGGAGCACTATTGTTTTCTTGTTGTTGTAGGTTGACGACATCCTACTTATTGAGAATGATATTCCGACACTAAAATCTGCAAAGACTTGGTTAGGAAAGAATTTCTCAATGAAGGACTTAGGAGAAGCTGCCTATGTGTTAGGTATAAAGATCTATAGAGACAGATCCAAAAGGCTTCTCGGGCTAAGTCGGAGTATATATGTTGACAGGGTGCTAAAGGCGTTTAGCATGCAAGATTCCTAGAAGGTTTTCTTGCCCATGTCACATGGAATATCTCTCTCAAAGAGTCAATGTCCTCGTACAACTAGGGAGAGAGAGCGGATGAGTAAGATCCCTTGTGCTTCGGCAATAGGTTCTATCATGTATGCCATATTATGTACTCGACCGAATGTCGCTTATGCTCTGAGTGTCACGAGCAGATGCCAATCTGATCCCGGTGAAAGTCACTGGACAGCAGTTATATATCCTTAAGTTCTTGAGAAGCACTAAGGATGCATTCCTGGTTCGCGGAAGCGTTAATGGGCTTGTTGTAAAGTGTTACAAAGATGCTAGCTTCCAAACAGACAGGGATAATTTTATATCGCAGTCAGTTTACGTGTTTTGTCTTGGATGTGGCGCTGTTTGCTGGAAGAGTTCCAGGCAAGAAACAGTTGCCGACTCTACAACTGTTGGTGTACAAAGTTTTTGAGAACTATGTATCAGAACTTTTGACTGAGCCTCTCATGCAGCAGAAGCATGATGGTCATGCTAGATCCACATGTATGAGATATATGGATGATTGGCTTTAGTGCAAGTGGGAGATTGTTAGTGTAATATGCCCAAAAGCCAATCATGGATGATTAATTGTAGTCACGTATACACATTAAGGTAATTCCAATAAGTATCGTTTATGAGATAAACGCTTGCACATACTTATAACCCTAGAATATTTCATATTCTTAAATGTCCCTAGTCGATTATTGTTACGGATGGGTTGTAATAATAAATTAAGACTAGCGTATGTTGAGAATTGCATATGTGATATGAATTCTACATACGGGTACAAGTTGGAGAACTTGTGGACTGGACCGACCCACATAAGAACCCTACTTGGAATGTTATATGTATGTCATTAGTGGTTCTTATAAATGTATTGTCCTCCGACCTGAGATCGTCAAGGTATCCAACATATGAATCATGTACTTTGATATTATTCCTAGTCATCCGTAACTGGGTGGACATAAGGGTAATCATTGGGTATATGATGATTATGTAGTGGGTTTTGATTGATCAAGAGGGGATTCGTCCGACCCATATAACGGGTATATTATCGGATGGTTTCTTGATAGAGTTGAACTGTTAAATGCATGGCCATACTCGGATTAGGTGATATGGTGATATCACGGGTATCCGTTTTATACAGTTAACTCGGGGATCAAGAAACATAGATTAAACATATACGAGAATGACATATTCCGTGTCTCGGTTTAATCTTGATAATGGGACGAAGGGATGATGACATGTTCCGAGGCATAGAGAATCAGTACTGATCTTGTCGTTCGGGTAGCAATGATGTGTTGCTAGACGCCGCTCTTTGTTTATAATTGTAAAATGAGATTTTACAATTATTGCCGGATGTTACAAGTGCCTACAGGGTCACACACATAGAACCGTTGATTCGAGCAGATGGTTGAACCGTGGTTGGACCATGGTTGGACCGGGTGTGGTTGGACCGTGGTTGGACCATGGTTGAACCAGGGTCGTTTTGGCTCACTAATTACCATAATTATTGGGTCAAACTTAGTGCTTTGGGAGTGTGTTATCTGATTATGGGTTAGTGGGTGGTAAAGATAATGAATGTCATTATCATGGGGACCATGTGTTGGCCATTACCACTAATCCACTTATGCATTATGGATGGGTGTGTTTAGTGGCTAAGTGATCAGATCATTTGCTGCTCCCTCCCCTCTCTTTGCACGTTTTCATAGCTCAAGAAACACTCCTCTTGCTCTCTTCTTCTTCTTGGTGAAAGAAGGAAGAAAAACACCCAAAACACTTAGCTTCCGGTTTCTTGTTGCTAGCACATCAGTCCGGGGGAGCTCGAGGCTTGATTCGTGTGACGATTCCAAGTCGATCACGGTTCGTGTGGATACCGTAGAGGAGCCAGGCCTTTGTCTTGCTCTTGCTGATTCTATACTTCAGTTGAGTGAAAGATCTCAACCACATAAGGTATGTAAAAATTGTTATACGGTTTATGTTGCTTCACATGTGGTTCTTGGTTAGTTTCTATAATTCAGCTGCATATTGTGCGTATTATGAGTGTCATAATAGCTATAGGAAACTTACAACGGCTTCATCCCAATATCCTGATTAGCAGAGATACCACATGTAGTAGCAGCTCTCCCAATACCTGTCATCAAAACCTTTTGCCCACCATCAGAAGTCAACAACACTTCCTTGATTCGACAGTTCACCATAGCAATGTACTTGGACAACCAATCCATCCCCAAGATGATATCTGTAACAGCCCGGGTAAAATTTTTATTTTTACCGGGACTGTAAAAGTCTTTTTACCGTGATTTACTATTGAATTAATCTTGGGTAATTAATTCAAGGTAAATCGGGCGTCGTTTTTTGAAACCGAGAGTTTTCCCGCGCTCGTGATTTTTCCCTGGATTTTTTGGGCCTAAGTTGGTTTTTTCGGGTTTCGGAATTTCTCGAAAAATCACACCGGAAAATAACTAAGGGGGTATCAGTTATTTTCTGGTCCGGATCGGACCTGCATTATTATTATCACATGTTAAACAGTAAAAAAAACAGTTTATAAGTGGAAAAACCGGTGAAGAACCAGAAGAAAGGAAGAAGAAGAGAAAAAAAGAGAGAAAAGGAGAGGAAAAAGAAAAAAAAAAAAGAAAAGAGAAGAAAAATCAGAAAAGAGAAGAAAAGAGAAGAAGAAATGAAAAAAAAACACCAATCAGAAAATAGATAAAAGAAAAGAAAATGAGAGAAAAAAGAAAAAAAAGAAATAAAGAAAATGAAAAAAAAAGAAAGGAAAATCGGAAAGGATGCACAGTGCACCACCTTCCCTGAGCGTTACTGTACACGCCGGAGAGCTCTGGGCCGAGTCTCGTCACACCGCCGCCACCTTGGTCTTCCTCACGCCGTCGCCTATCGACCACCGCTGACCCCGTCGCCATCCGCCGCCGGACACTCCTGCTGGAGGCGTTGACCCGCCGTGCGACCCGCGGATCCGTTTTCCCTTTGCTCGCATCGCACGAGCCACCACCACCGCGTCACCAACCCAGCAGCTGCGCCGTGCAGTCGCCGCTAGTCCTCCTGCCGCGCTCGTCCTCGCCCGTACCTGCCGCTCGCCGTGCCGCCAGCCTCCTACACGGCACCACGACTCGTATCCGCCAGGTGATTACCCGACTCACAACGGGTGGGACTCGGGTTGGACCCTGCTGACGGGCTGCTTTGCGGGCCTGGTCAGTTGGGCTCACTGTTGGGCTGTTCTGGGTTGGGCATGGGCTTACTGTTCATGGCCCAGTCCAGTTAAAAAAAAAGAAATAATAAATATTTATATATATATATTTATTTATTTATAATCTGGTATATAATTTCGGAAAAAATTATATATTTATTTTGAGAAAATTATGAAAAATTTAATTATGGTATTTTCAGGAAAATATAAATATATATACTTTAATAAGTAATTAAGTTTTGTTTTGGAAACTATTATTAATTGGAAAAAAATATATATATACCTTGAAAATAATTTCTGGAAATTTAATATGTATATTATTTCGTTTGGAAAATTATGATTGTGGTATATGTATATAAAAATGTATTTTGGAAATTAAATTTAATTATATTTTGTGTTGGAAAATATTATTACTATATATATTTAGAAAAGATAAATACTATATATTTTCTGAAAAATTATAAATAGGTTATTATTTTTCTGGAAAAATTATGATTATTATTATTTTGGTAGATTATAATTATTTTATGAAATTATTTTGAAAAGAGAGTTTTAATTAAAGTATGGTACCGAAATTATATTCGGAAATACGTACGGTAAAATATTTTCGGTAAACGATAATAATAACAGATAAGAACCAGGATGGGTAATTTCGCAGTTTGGGCATCATAGCATACCGATTATGTGCATTTATGTGTATGTATTGTTTGTTGTATAGGTTTGGGTATCGGGCAGTTTCCCGAGGAGCCGGCGTCGGACCGGTCATTATTTCCGGAGTTGAGTAATCGGCCAAGGTGAGGATGGATTTCCTTCAATATGTCCCTGTATTACTCGGTTATCATGTTTGTTGATTGTTGCACTGTTGTTTGTCACATTTGTTGTGATTGTGGTCGGGATGTTTATCCCATGTTGGTTTTGGGATGTTTATTCCCGTGTTGATTTTCTGTGTCTTTTGGAATAAGTATAATAAATTAATAATAAATTGTGACAAGGATGTCGATCCTTGGTATTTTGGTTAGGGATGTCGATCCCTGTGATTTTGTATGATGATAACATAATTGTCACGTGGTAAGTAGAGGTACGACCGGATGGTTTGAGACTGTTTTGTGGTGCCATGATCTAGGTTACTTGTGATGGGCATGTTGATGCCGGTTTGATTGGGATGTTGATCCCTGAGTTTGTTATTGGGATGTTGATCCCGGGTTCTTTTTGATCTGGCACCAGGAAAAGGTTGATAACTTGGTACGACCCTAGCTTATCCGTGACGGGGCCCGAAAAGATAAAATTGGATAATTGGATTTTATTTGAGTCTTTTCAGTCTTGGACCGGTTTTGGGTCGAGTCTTTATTTTGGTGTGTTTGGCTGTTTAGCCTGTTTTTGACTTGAGTAATTATAGTTGCATATTGATTGTGTTTCCTTCGTCGGTGAGCACTTCGGACTCACCCCTCACCTGCGGGCTTTCATCTCGTAAGATGGATTGTTTGTTATACAGATTTGGTGCATTCTAGACAGGCTGCAGCGTTATCCCTTGGACAGGGCTCAGATCCATAGTTTGCATCTATGTCGCATACAGTGTTTATGTGAGTTGTTAAGTCTTCCGCTGTGCATTGTTTTACTATTATTGGGCCATTGGGCCGTGATGAGTTTTTGTTGTTGTTTTTATTATGGGCTATTGAGCCCGGATACCTGTTGTGCACACTGTATGCTGGGCTTGGTATGGTTGGGTCGTCACAGTTTCGGCACGTGTTTACTGTGTACGGTAAATACGGGTCGGGGCGTTTCAATATCGAAACCTCCCATGTTCATCACAATCAACCGTGCAGGGAAAAAAGAAGAAGGCAGAGTCACGGGCAAATACTGGTATTTTACGGGTGGCACAGTCCACTCACAAGCTTCACAGTGGGTGGCGGCTGCCTCGTTGCTGTGCAGCTTGTGAGGTGTGTCCCGTCCGGACCAGAAAATAACTAATGTACCCCCTTGACTTTATTCCTGGCCCGATAACTCGGGGTTAATCCCGACTTTTCTGAAGATTCCTGGACCCGAAAAATTCCAACTTTGGTCCGAAAAATCCGCAACGTGGGACAGAGCTCGATTTCGGAATCCGATGCACGAATTACCATAAATTAATTACCCAAGATTAATTTTTATGGTAAATAACTGTAAAATAAATTTTACGGTGACGGTAAAAACGTAAAAATTACCCGGGCTATTACAATATTTATCAAGAAGAATAATTATCGAGAAGAATAGTCACAAGATCGCATGAACATGTTTGTAATTTATTATCAACAAGAACTATAAAGGAAAGAAAATGAAAAACAATCGAATAGTCAACAAAAACTACCAACAGAAACAAAGACTACGAAAAAGAATAAAAATGAAAAATAATAATTTAACTTAATATTCTCCTTTATTAATAATATAATTTAGTAATAAAAATATAAAATCAAAGGATTACAAATATCATTAATAATAATCGATTCATAAATTCCTATTCTAATACAAAAACTAATTCTGAATAATTCATTGGTCTAGATCAGGAAAAAAAACTCTTTGCGTAAATTATATATAATTTTTTCAAGATAATGATTAAAATATAAGAATTTACTAATATTTTCTCAACAACTATTTAAAATTACAAAGAATAATAATTTGGAAATAATAGAATTATGAAGAAAAATACTCGAAAAGTTAGCGAAAATCATGAACAAAAATAACGTTTACCAAAAAGAAAAATCGTGAAAAAGAATAATCACAAGAGCTCATGACACATGTGTTTGTAATTTATTATCAGGAAGAATTATAGAGAATGAGAGTCGAGTAGTCAATGAAAACTACGAATAAGAACATTGACTTCGAAAAAAATAAAAACGAAAAAAATTTATCAAAGGAATTCCTGATGTGTTTGTAGTTTGTTACCAAAAAGAACTATTGAAAAAAAAATAAAGTACAATCAAATAGTTAACATAAACTACGAAAAAAAACAACGACCACTAAAAGGAATAATAATATAATTTAATAAGATCCTTCATTAATAATATATTTAACAATTAAGATTATGTAATTTAAAATATCAAAGGGTTAACAAATATCATTAATAATAATCATTTTATAAATTCCTATTTTACTACATAAATTAATTCTAAATAATTAGTATCTTCCTGTATAGATTATAAAAAAATTATCTTCATTAAATATAAATTTTTCTTAAGATAATGACTATACCACATGATTTAAATAATATAATACTATGGCACGTGCATGGCACGTGAAAAAAACTAGTTCCTATTAAAAGCTGATACTAAAGAATATATTTTTATCTCCGTTATATATAAGGTTAGTCTTATTTCCTACAATCCACAATAAGTGTTCCTTCTCGAGAAACTGATTGTATATATATATAAAAAAAAGAACCCAAGAAATTGCACGCATTTTGGAGCAACTAATTGATTGATTTTTCCTCCTTGGAGTTTATGTTTTTTTAATTTAATTGATTTTCTTAGAAAGCTTAAGAAAAATAATGCTAGCTATTTGATTGTCGGGAAAAGAACTTTCCAAACTTGTCGCATCTGTAAAAGGCACCCAGTTTGCTTTTTTTGGTAAGTAAACCATACAGTTTTTGCTGCAGGATTCCTTACTCTGCAACAGTACCTGAATTTTGTAAGACAATTTCATGAACATATTCAACGAGAAAAAAAAAAAAGATGGCAGTGCTCGTTTGGAGAATTTTGCATCTTCCTTTCTTTTTTAAAAAAAAAAAAATTTAAAAATCATAATTAACCTCCACAGAAGTTTGTGTGATATAAGCGGTAGCCTGCGCAAACTCGTGTGTCTACAACACACGTTAGTACTTTTAATATTCTATCAAAATTAAAATCAACGAAGCGGAGTGGCGCAGCGGAAGCGTGGTGGGCCCATAACCCACAGGTCCCAGGATCGAAACCTGGCTCCGCTATTTATAATTTTTTTCCAATTCACTCAAGAGAGCGACACGTCGCTTTGCACTTAGATATATATCCCTACTATTTTAAAAACGGCGTCGTATTTCCTAATTCGCTTTTTATGGACGAAAGCTCGTCTTTCATTTAGATCTTTTCCAACTCTTTCCAAGAACGACAAGCCATCTTTTTCATCCTTTAAAACCAAAGTTGCAAAACATGAACGGTTTGATTGATGATACTTCAACAGTACAACTTGCAACAGCAAAAACAACTGATCCTTTTCAAGTTGATAAAAAAGACATGTAAAAACGCTGTCAATGAATTGCTACACACCCGGAGGATCTTTAATAAAAAAACGGTGGTCTTGGTTTTTCTGGACGAACTAAAATCAATATGGTCTGTGAAGTGTAAACATAATTGATGAGGCAAACCATCTCCTGCTACCTATGTTGTCCATTGTCATACTTTTTCCTTTTAGTTCTAGCCAACGGAAAGAATGAATTGGTTTTTCCTGTCTCTTGAAACCAGAAAGACTTGTTGTATTCGTCAGTCATATTTTTCCTTCTACTGTCAGCCTAACATGTTATCTTCTGTGTCGGTCTATGGGAGGTGTAGAACCCACGTCAGGGACAGAGTAATGTAACAGGCCACTGCAAAGGTTTATGGAATCATGTATGTCATAATATTCCCCATAGAGCGGCGTCCAAGTACGTACCAACTACAGTTTTTACCAATAACTTTTCCGGTCACATTATTACTGGTTATTGACAGCTGCCCGACATTCTGAGTTTGAATCTCCTATTTTACTGCCGCTGTAAACAAACTGCTAGGACAATTCTAGTTAAGAACTTGATAGTATTATAGAAGTGAAATGTACTGATATTACTTCTTGATGTTGGATATTAGCGACAATGCGCAGCATCCCTCACCTCAGCCTGACAATAACCAAGAACATTCACAAGCAAGATGGCCAACTGTCTTAAAAGGAAAACAAAAGGTATGATATCTTAAAAAATCACAGGAAGCGTTGCTTTGGACATTAAAAGCACTATTCGTGTTGCTCTAGAACAGGTGACATTGAAAAGGAGACATACATGAACTGAGCAAATCTAGTTTAGCCGTTTCGCCAAACGCAATATCAAGTCACTTCCCACAGTGTAACAAGGATCCTGCGCCCAAGAAAAGACCAAACACGGCAGCGGTTCCAAGTGTGGTTTGCCCAACATGCCGGATCTTCAGGAGCCCTGGCACCTGCATTGTGGAATCCCAAGCAAGTTAACAACCAAAGTTTAGCTGTACAGATGTATATAAAAAGAGTCACCAACGAAAATAAATAGCAGAATTTATGCTTGAAATCTAAGGCAAGACATGGCACAGTTGTCTAACAATTTCAACTTTAAGTTGCCACAACGCAGATTAAGAACCTAAGAATTTAGCATTGTTTATCTCCTACCTCCTTTTTTTTTTCTGTGTTTTTTGCATTTTGATCCAAATCCCAAAGCAGAAATGTATCTGTAACACAAAGCTATTTACAAACGTAACTCATCTTTGAGAATCAGAGATGCAACCACACTGTTATTTTCAGCACATTCAAACTACCCATTAGAGGCATAAATGAATCTTATCCACATGGATTGTATTTGGGTCATAATCTGTTTGGCTACCTTTGCTGATGAAGGGGCAGATCTATCTTTGAAACCTCAAACCCTTTAGCCGCTCAGTTTGTCATAACAGTATAAAACTCTGTCCATGCCCCAAATGCGAGGAATTAAACAAGCTGCATTTATTCTACAAAACGTTCCTTCTCTCACTCTTTTCATCAGTAGATTCCTTAATTGTCCAAGTTGATATGAACTCGCAGTCATCTAAAGAGGATCATGAGCTGATTCTTTGTTCCTGATGCGTCCAATTGTCTCTTTCAAAGAATTATCTTCCAGACTTAAAATCAGTAGATATGCCATCTGGCCCTCAAGACGGGAACATATTTTCATTTTCCATGTGACACGTAAGAGTTGTGAGGTATTCATGAACCATTTCCACTTCTGGGTGTGAATCATCTTCCACGAAGAAAGGTCTTATTCTCTTATCAATTTCTATCCAGCTACACCCAGGATTCTTCTTCAAACCTAACTCTTTCATTTGCAATCTCACCCTGCGAACCTCATCCCATCTCTTAGCAACTGAATACATATTTGATAAGGTAATATAACTTGATGGATCATCTGGATCCTTCTCAATAAGTAACTTTGCAATTTTCTCTCCCAATTCTAAATTCTTGTGCAAATGACATCCAGATAATAATGTGCTTAACAAACCAATATCCTCCCTAATTTCTGTATTGCTTTGGAGAATGCTATAAGCATCATTCAATCTTCCAAAACGTCCAAGAAGATCAATCAAGCATGAATAGTGTTCAATTTGGGGTTGGATGTTATATTGCATGATCATCTGATTGAAATAATAATAGCCTTCATCAAGCAACCCTGCATGGCTACAAGCTGATAACACCGCAAGGAAGGTGACTCCATCTGGTTTTGCACTAGACTGCTGCATTTCACTGAAAAGTTTCAGTGCTTCCTCAGCTTGGCCATGAGATCCATATGCAGTGATCATAGAAGTCCACGATACCAGATCCCTCCTAGGCAACTGATTGAAAACAGTAAGTGCTTTATCCACAGCACCACATTTAGCATACATGTCAAGGATGGCCCCCATAACTATTTCATTTGCTTCCAAGCCATTCTCGGTGATTGATCTATGGATCTCCATACCCTTTTCTAAGGCTGCTAATTGTGAACATGCTGGTAAGAGAGTAGTGAAAGTTATGGCATCTGGATTTACACCGACTGCTTTCATATCCTCATATAGTTCAAGAGCCTTAAGATAGTTGCCCACTGTTACATAACCTGAAATCATCACATTCCAACAAATTACATCTTCCCTTGGTATTATATCAAAGACATTTTCTGCTGACTGCACTTCTCCACACTTGAAGTATAAATCAATTAGAGCGCAGCTAACAAAATTATCAGCTTCAATGCCCCTTCGTGTCATATATCCATGAATGAATTTCCCATAGTGAAGATGGGCAGATCTTGAACAAGCCATCACCAAGCTGCTTAAAGTAGTCAGGGTTGGTTTTGTACCTTCCCCATCCATCCTCCTAAAAAGCTCTATGCATTCTTTGTAATTGCCTATTGCACTGTATCCAGAAATCATGGAATTCCATGCAACCACAGTCTTTCTTGGCATCTGCTCAAAAACCAGTCTGGCCATCTCTAAGCTACCACACTTCCCATACATGTCTACAAGAGCAGATCTAACAAAATCATCCAACAGTAAAGTATTTGACATAAATTCTCTATGAATCTCTTTCCCCCTTTCCAAATCCAAGAGCCTAGCACACGATGAGAAAACAGTAGTCAGAGTCACTGAATTAGGCCCAAATCCGGATTCCTTCATTTTCCCAAACAATTCCAATGCTTTATCAGCTCTTCCATCTTGATAAAAACAAGAAATGACTGTGTTCCAGCTTGCCACATCTTTCTTAGGCATTTCATCAAATAACTGTATTGCAAACCCAAACAAGCCGCACTTTGCGTACAAACCCACAAGAGAGCTTGCTACAACAACATCAAACACCAGGCCAGACTTTACCAAATGGTTGTGTATAATTTGCCCGTATCTAACTCTGCCTAATGCACCACAAGCCTTAAGCACACTCGGGAAGGTAAAAGAGTTAGGTTTAAGATAAGGATATCCCAACAACTCCTGGAACAGCTCAAGAGCTTCAATGTACAGGCGATTCTTGGTATAAGCAACCATGAGGCCATTCCACAAAGAACTATCTAAAGGGTTATCTATGGTCTTGAAGACAAGCTTCGCACGGTCATAACTTTGGCAAGAGAAGTAGAGGTCAATAAGGTTCTTGCATAACGGAATGTTGTTCTGCAAGCCGAGAGTAACTATCTTTTGGTGCACTACTTTGCCTTGTACTAGTAGCTTAGAAGCAGTGCAAATTCTTAAGAGCGAACATAACTTGGGGATATCCATTCAACAAAAGACAGTGGGTGGTAGTTGTAGGCAAAAAAAAGCATATAGCAACCAAATGGTATATGCAGGGAAACCAATTATGACACTCTGGTTCGTGAAATTAGTGCAAAGTAAGATATTGTACCTTAAGCGCGACTGCGGAGTATGTCCCGTACATTACTCCTGCATAGAAAGCAAGTACTCAGACACATGACTATGAAGCGAAGCAAGCTATTTGCAATCAAGTTTGATTCATCAAGCCAACAACCAAAAATAAACAATCCCCACAAAAACAAATATGGTATATATATATATTGTTTGATACTTCTGGATGTTGAAGAGGGAGACTGGAACCCAAGACCTCACCTCTAAGAGTATCAATAAGCTACAAGCTCTCGTAAACAAATATGTACACTAGGCAACCATAGCTACTCAAAAGAAACAAAGAATAGAAAAGACAACTTCATGACGGTAGACAGATTCCAAAGACAAAAAAAAAAAAGGTTGTGGCTGTTATTGGCAAAGAGATCCCATAACCAAGTTCAACTCATAAATAAGAATCCGAAAATCCAATTTGGTAGCAAAGACATTACTAGGAGACACGACAACCCAAATGCTAATAGTAATACCCAGCACGATACGATGAGGACGGCGATGAACAAGAAACAACCCATCAATAGAAAGCATGAAATTTTACTGATTCAAACAGGAAAAGAAGAAAAGGCATGAAACTTTACTGATTCAAACAGGAAAAGAAGAAAAAAGGTTGGGAAATTTTGGAAGGGTTTAAGGGTTATATATGTCAGTGGTGTTTACCTACGGCGCCACCAATAGCTCCTCCAAGGGCAGCGCCGGCGGCCACGCGAGTCAAGCAGCTGTTCCTTGCCATTGGCTGTCTTATGTATTGGTTTTAGGCCAACTGAAGTGAATTGTGTTTTCTTGTGTTGGAGTGTTAACCCACACAATCTGTTTCTGTTCGGTGAGTTTGCAAATGGGAGAAGGAGAACTGAGTTTTATAGAAGTGAAAAACTGGACTTCTTGTCCACGTAAGCCGGGGGAAGATGGGGATTTGACTTTGCTTGTACCCAAAAGAGCTGTTTTTTTTTTTTTAAATCCAATTATGGATGCATGTCAAAAGGTGTAGAAAATGAAAATTTTTCTAGATTCTTAAATCTAATTAATACCACATTAAAAAAATTTTTACGGATTTATTTTATTAAAGAAATAATTTATTTGAGTTAATTTCCTACTTTTATGTCTTAAATTTGTATCAAAAAGTCAATTTATATTTTTCATATTATATAGAAATTATCTATATCTATGCTATATATAAGAGTACGGAGGCAACAAAACCACCGAAAATACAGAAATAGCCTTACTTAGTATTTTATTGAAACAACATTTCATAGTGACATGTGTTAGTGTAATATGCCCAAAAGCCAATCATGGGAGATTATTTGTTGTCATGTATACACATTAAGGTTATTCCAATAAGTATCGTTTATGAGATAAACGCTTGCACATACTTATAACCCTAGAATATTTCATATTCTTAAATGTCCCTAGTCGATTATTATTACGGATGGGTTGTAATAATAAATTAAGACTAGCGTATGTTGAGAATTGCATATGTGATATGAATTCTACATACGGGTACAAGTTGGAGAACTTGTGGACTGGACCGACCCACATAAGAACCCTACATGGAACGTTATATGTATGTCATTAGTGGTTCTTATAGATGTAATTGTCCTCCGACCTGAGATCGTCAAGGTATCCAACATATGAATCATGTACTTTGATATTATTCCTAGTCATCCGTAACTGGGTGGACATAAGGGTAATCATTGGGTATATGCCGAGTATGTAGTGGGTTTTGATTGATCAAGAGGGGATTCGTCCGACCCATATAACGGGTATATTATCGTATGGTTTCTTGATAGAGTTGAACTGTTAAATGCATGGCCATGCTCGGATTAGGTGATATGGTGATATCACGGGTATCCGTTTTATACAGTTAACTCGGGGATCAAGAAACATAGATTAAACATATACGAGATTGACATATTCCATGTCTCGTGTTTGATCTAGATAATTGGACGAAGGGACGATGACATGTTCCGAGGCATAGAGAATCAGTACTGATCTTGTCGTTCGGGTAGCAATGATGTGTTGCTAGACGCCGCTCTTTGTTTATAATTGTAAAATGAGATTTTACAATTATTGCCGGACGTTACAAGTGCCTACAGGGTCACACACAAAGAACCGTTGATTCGAGCAGTTGGTTGAACCGTGGTTGGACCATGGTTGGACCGGGTGTGGTTGGACCGTGGTTGGACCGTGATTGGACCATGGTTGAACCAGGGTCGGTTTTGGTTCAATAAATATCTGATTTATTGACCTATGCTTAGTGGTATGATGTGTTGATAAGGTTAGTGCAAACCTAATTATGTAAAGACATGATTAGTGCTAGAGAGGGGCCAATATGTTGGCCACCATTATCTCCATTAACCTTATGCTTTTGAGTGGGATTGAGTTGAGTGTGAGTGATCAGATTTTTGCTGCTCCCTCTCTCATTCACCACGTTTTCAGAGCACCCAAAAACACTCTCCCAACTCTCTTCTTCTTTGTGAAAGAAGAAAGAACAAAACACCACAAAACACATAGCTTCCGGTTCACTGCTGCTAGCACATCAGTCCGGGAGTGCTCGTTCTTGGTTTCGTGTGACGATTCCGGGAAGATCACGGTTCGTGTGGATACCGTAGAGGAGCCAGGCCGTTGTCTTGCTCTTGCTGATTCCGTACTTCAGTTGAGTGAAAGACCTCAACCACATAAGGTATGTAAAATTGTTATTCGGTTTTGCGTGCTTCACATGGTTCTTGGTCTGTTTCCCTTGCTTCCGCTGCTTGTTGTGCATATTATGAGTGTCATAATAGCTCTTGGGAAACTTACAGTGGTAGCGGAGCCTTCTTGTGAAGCTCTAAACCGTATAAGTGATGCATATGTGATATGATCATCCTAGCATGTGTAGGAATCATTTTGTGTATGTGATATGCTAAGTGATTTTGAACATGTTGTTGTTTTGTATTATCAAATGATATGCTGAGTTTGTTTTGGTATATATGATTTGCCATGCAAATATGTGCATATGTTTGGTATGTTTTGAGTAAATATGCATGATATGTTTTATGTGATAAAGCATGATCATGTCATATTGTCTTCAATTGTGTATATATGATGCATAAGTTGTTGAGGTTGATTTGTCAAAAGTGTTTTGACAATAAGCACTTGATTGGTATGAGATATCAATCAAGATGTTTATGGCAGTAGGTCGAAGGGTTCGACTAAGAAAAACCGAGTGTCGGTTTGTGTATTGAACGATTGTCGTTCATGTAAAGTTTGGCCATAACATCGATGTTGGTGTGATCAACATCGATGTTGGCATGAAGATTGGCTTCGGCCGAATCACTACAACATCGATGTTTTGTGACCAACATCGATGTTCTCATGCAAAGGACTCATCAACATCGATGTTTAAAGGTAAACATCGATGTTATTTGAGCTCGGCCAAATTGGTTTGAGTTCCAGAGCTCCAACAACATCGATGTTTGAGTGTCAACATCGATGTTCTTGAGTTCCAGAACCCAAACATCGATGTTTAAATGTTAAACATCGATGTTATAATGCTACTGCCACAATATTGAACTTTCAAGTACTCAAAACATCGATGTTTTATGGTCAACATCGATGTTTTGAAGGTTCGGCAACTTCCAACATCGATGTTTTACTTTCAACATCGATGTTTTGTGGATTCGCAAACTTCAAACATCGATGTTGAACTCACATCGATGTTGAAGAGTTCAACATCGATGTTGTGGAGACCAGTAACTTCAACAGCGAATTCGAGGAAGAAGGAGGCCGAATTGGTGTCTGGCCTGAACAGCAAAGTTGTAGCCCTACTTCTTAGCTTTCCAGGGACACCAAGTTTTCACAAATCTGAGCTCTACAGCTCTGGATATGGCCGAAATACTGAGTACTGCTAAAATCTTGAACTTTCAGAATCTCAACAACATCGATGTTTGAAAGTGCAACATCGATGTTATTGAGCTACTGCCAAAAAGTTTGGAGTTCAAGAATCTCAACAACATCGATGTTTAAGAGTTGAACATCGATGTTATTGAGCTACTACCAAGTAATTGGAGAGAATCAGATTCTCACAACATCGATGTTACAAGTTGAACATCGATGTTCACATGTAATTTTGGTTATCCAAATTTACAAACATCAATGTATGATTTATCAAGAACAAGCATTTAATGTGCTGGGATCATATATTGATGAAATATTAAGTTCTTAGTTGCCTTCCATGATAAGCACTCATCAAGCTTAAGATCAACAATTGGTAGGTTTTTGCCAAAGCAAGGTGCCATTGTTTATCCTAAGAAGGTGCGAGTGGATAATTGTAATATCTCGACTGCTTATTGTGGATTTGGACTTAACTAGGTTATCTTAATAGGATTAAGGACCTAGGGGCAAGGGTTGAGAAATGTCTATAAGATAGACTTGGACAAGGTGTTGTTCACTCAACTATCCAAGAGTTGCATGGAGATGTAATTGACAAGAGTTGTCTACCTAAATAGCTATGATATAAGTTTATCAGCCAAAGCTGACTTATGTTATAGTGAAATATGGATCTTGACCTACTTATATAATTGTCTTGATTTATGTAGTAGGAGCACATTTAATAGAATTCCTTATTAAATGATTTGTATGCATGACTATTATTTGTGTGAATTGATCATTGTTGTAGAATTATCATAGCACAAAACACTAGCACTTATTATTGCGATTGGTCCTTGAGTAGGACAAGCTGAATAGGAATAGTTTCCTAAAGTGGCATCACATTTTGAGGATAGTCTTCAAACAAGAAAAATTTGTATGTCCTTGAAGGGCCTGTTCTTAATGAATTGGCGCCTAATGCTTCTAGGGCAGAAGTAGATGCTTGTGAGAAGCATGTTGATGATGCATTGGATGTTGCATGCCTTATGCTAATCTCTGAGCTTCAGAAGCAAGATGAGAACATGTGGGCATTCGATATGATCGAACACCTGAAATTGCTCTGAGGAGAGCAAGTAAGGCATGGAAGGTACGAGACCTCTAAGGCATTGTTCCAATGCATGATGGCTAAATTATCACCCGTTAGACCTCATATGCTCAAGATGATTATATACATTGAGAGCCCAGAGGGTCTTGGTTTCCTTAGAGAAGGAAAGGGTAAAGTAAAGTTTGAGAAGAAGAAGAAATGCACCAAAAGGTTTGGTGCATGTGCATCTTCTATTCTCATGTGCTGAAACCCTAGGGTGGTATTGCAAAAGAAGGAAATTGTTTCCGTTGCAATATATCAGGCCATTGGAAACACAACTGCCCTGTTTACCTTGAAGAGGTAAAGAAGCAAAAGGGAAGTGAGACTTCCACTTCAGGTATTTTGTTATAGAGGCTTATATCTCTACCTCTCCCTCATGGGTATTAGATACCAGATGTGGTTCTCACATTTGTAGAAATGTGTATTAACTGAGAAAGAGTGGGAGATTGGCTGAGGATGAGATAGACCTACGCCCCGTATTGGAGCAAGAGTTGCTACATTAGCCGTAGGGACTTTCTATCTATCCTTACCTAGCATTTTGTTTTTAGAACTATACAATTGCTATTACGTACCTACCATAAGCAGGAATTTGATTTCTGTGTCTTGTATGGACAAGAAAGGTTTTTCGTTGATAATAAAGAATAACTGTTGTTCTATTTATTTCAATAAAATTGATTATGGTGGTGCATTTTTAAACGATGGTTTGTATGTTCTAAACCTAGTAATGCCTATCTATAACATTAATAAGAAGAAGGTTAGATTACATGATTCTAGTGAAATCTATCTCTGGCATAGTCGTTTGGCCCATATAAACGAGACTCGTATTCCTAAACTCCATAAAGTTGGATTTTTAGACTCATTTGATTTTGAATCATATGAGACATATGAGTCATGTTTGTTAGGCAAAATGACTAAGGCTTCCTTTACGGGTAAAGGTGAAGAGCCTAGGACTTGCTAGGTCTAATACATACTGATGTATG